>CP136063.1:269247241-269414285 GCA_032622095.1 Siphonodentalium dalli
CAGAGGAGTTGCGGTCGTTAGCAGATCAGCGCAAAAATGCGAATTTCCAGGACCAACAACTCTGGTGTTTCTAATCGGATTTCAAAATGTCGTTTTTGCTGTATGATCAACTTCACTCATGGAATGCGCATACCTTAATAGACTACTTTCATTAAGATTTTTTTTTTTTTAAATTTGCCGCTACTCCAATGTAAAAATATTTGACCGACCCTGTCCAGTTTTTGTTTTCGCAATGAACTGACAACTACTAAGAGGACTGCGAAAATCGAATTCGGTTATCTACAATTATACAAAAGAACAGCTGAGTACAACCACTTTGAGGTTTGCCTATCTATGGGCGGTAACTCCTCAGGTAAAGCTCGGACACAAGTTTTGATGCCGTTGGTCTGTAGGGCATATCGAGTTGTACATACGGTCCAATTTTCGATGCTCTGCTCCTTATAATTTCCGAGATAATAAAATGACATGTTTTCGTATAAAGGGAGATAACTCTGCGAAGAAAGCGCGGACAATATTCGTCCTTGGTTACACCATGGAAGTATAATAATAATAGTGAAAAATACGTTTTTTTTAAATTTCACTCCGTGGTGAAGCGTTGGGTCGAACTCATGATATCTTAATTTTCTGTATCCCTTAGATGCCTACATTCCCTAGAGATTTCATGGTCCTCCTCCCATTAGTTTCTGAGTATTTTCAATTAAACAGAAAACGGCCCCAATAGAAAAACAATATACTTCCTTGGTTACACCATGGAAGTATAACTAGAGGTCAGATTCCATGGAATCAGATATACTTCCATGGTATCCCATCCCATCCCATGTGAGTGTTATGCGTATATGTGTGTTCCTCTTCATGCGAATGCATATTGGTGCTTAATGATCCGATGGTGGACTTGCATTGACATTTCTAAATAAGAAATATACTCCAAGGTCCGAATCGGCATCTCCAGTTTAAACCTAGTTTAAACTGGAGTTAAACCTGGTCTAGAATAAAACCTAGTCTAAACCAGAGATGCCGATTTGGACCCAAAGGTTTATGTCATGATGGTTAATGACTGTCTAATGCATCATGGTCCTGACCAACTGAGTCACCATTCACCCAGCCAATCAGTTCATTTGTATTCAGTAGGGATACATTTTATGGTTAATTATAACCGCTCCCCTGGATGCCCAAATCCTGTTCAACGGTCACGAAATTTGGTGTGTCTGATTATAGAGTAATCGGCATGTATATATATCTAAAGGGTGCAAATCATATTAATGTAAAATAACTCCGTTATATCGCATTTAGTGGATAGTACTTTCAGTTTCGGATTCAGAATTGTTCGTTTTAATGGAAGAGGAAATACCGCTTATTAATTAATTCAGAGCGTCATCGCCACCCTATACCATTTAACGTCTTTGTAATAGAGTTAACAGTAATCAAGAGATAACTATATCACAATCGATAATGTCAACTGAGTGTTTACCCGTCCGTTTTAAAACTAATGGTGATCGTATATATACTACCAAACTCATGCATTGTTCTAAATATAAAACACCAGATTGAGTTTCGCGCTCTCCTCGGGTGGGTTACTTTCATGGTAGAGCAGTAAATCTTTGGGGGCGTATCTAAGGTATATCGTTGTACCTGCTCGTGCATTAGCTTGCTCCTTGATAAACCCGTTTGAATGTGGCATCAAGAATAGTGCGGCTGAATTTGAGTAATATATTTCACCCGTTAACAATGTTACGCGCTACCAGGATTAAACGGTCCACTTTAAAACTTATACAATCGTTCGAAAGTTGCACCTGACCACGTCAACAAATTTTTGTCTCAAAGTTTGATTTTTAAAGTAATTTTCCACATTTGTTTCCGGTGGAATTTGCCAAGTCTGAACCCACCCGACGCAAGCTCTCCGCTGAGCAGATTGGATTTATGGTAGAGCCGTAAAATTTTGGAGGCGTATACCTACAGTATACCGACGTACATGCTCCTGCATTAAACTAGATCTTTATTAGCACGTTTGGATTTGGGGCTACAATTAGATTAGTGATAGACTACTTAAGTATAGATATTTATATTATACTAGCAGGGTGACCCGACTTCGTCCGTGCTGTTTTCCCTATTGATCATTTTGAAGGTCAATGTAAGGTCGGGGTCTCGATTTGACCCGTGTAAAACATTCACACGATAAAATTACCCCTAGGTATCAATTTTATCAAAATCCCGTCGAAAGGCGCGATTTGACCTTGAATTGACCATTTTAAAGGTCAAGGTCAGGTCGGGGACACAATTTTACCGGTCAAAAACACTCCCCGGACAAACGTACCCATAGGTATCAAATTTCGTGAAAATCCATCCGTTTTCCACGATTTGACATTGAATTGACAATTTTTAAAGTCATGGCCAGGTCGGGGTCAAAAACACTCCCCGGACAAAAGTAACCCTAGATATCAAATTTCGTCGAAATCCGTCAAAAAGTGCGCCATTAGTAACGCGACGAAAGCGCCGAGAGCGACAAAATATGCGCCGCTACGGCTCACTTTTTGTCGCTTTCGGCGCACTTTTTGAAGCTTTCGGCGCACTTTTTGAAGCTTTCGGCGCTTTCGGCGCGCGCCGATAGCGCCATTAGTCATACTATTAGGTCCACTCCTAATGGCGCGCGCCTGAAGCGACAAAAAGTGCGCCATTAGGGTATGTTTCGGCGCGCGAGCACAGGAG
This sequence comes from Siphonodentalium dalli, assembly GCA_032622095.1. Taxonomy (NCBI): domain Eukaryota; kingdom Metazoa; phylum Mollusca; class Scaphopoda; order Gadilida; family Siphonodentaliidae; genus Siphonodentalium; species Siphonodentalium dalli. Next base: position 269,249,945 of record CP136063.1, read on the forward strand.
CATGCGATTTATTTGGTATAAAGAACAGGAGCCTCACCAAAATTAGAACAGTAGCCTAGTGTGTGCTGGGAAAACGTTTTATTTAAACGGAAATAGAGGATATGAAATGAGTGTTTCTCTCATATGATATTTATGAAACGAGTCTAAGAATTTTCAGTTTTCTCGAGCATTCGGCGAGAGAAAACTGAAAATTCGTGACGAGTTTCATAAATATCATATGAGAGAAACACGAATTACATATTCTATTTATCATATGACACCTATAAATTGATTATGATGTCCAAAATCCACACAAATCACTAAATATCTATATGACATCGGCAGCAAAAGGTTAATGTGACGTCACTTCATTGCACCGGAAGCCCAATTACACCTGGTGAACTAGCAGAAATAATATGCAGGCGAAGATATAGTACGCTATTCTGTTCTCAGTTTGTGACATTATATCGTATGTTTATTAGATAAATACGAATTACATATTCTATTTATCGTATAACAATGTCCAAAACTACATATTTCAAGATTATAATTGCGAGAATTTCGGCATCGAGTTGATTCGTGTATTTGACGCGCACGAATTTGACCTGCATTTAGTCTCGGCCCCCGGCTGCCATTCGGCCAATAAGAACACACTTTTTTGTCAACAAACCAATCAAATTATCGGGAGGTGATATGAACTTGATATATGACATAGTAAACAACGTAAATAATGATTGAGTCATATGATAAAATGATTTTTTACTCGCAAACTTGTGTGCATATAGCATGGTATATTGACCCACCAACGATGCGAGACACCTAACACCGAATGGGAAACCTCCGATGTGTACAAAATTTCATTTGAGGGAGCGGTCTACTTGTTTTCAGTCAGAATTCTCAGTGATCGGCGCCTCTCAGCATAAATATATACGGTCCACAGCCGCGGGAATGGCGATGTATCCGTCTTTGGGACATGTTCTACCCAACCGCTCATCAAAACGTAACGATATCCTGCAAATATTGATCAAACTTACCATTGTTGTTGCTGGCGACACAAAATATTCAACAAAATCATTATAGGACGGGTACAAAATCACGTTAAACACGGCAGCGGTGATCACCTAAGCGCAAAATCGCATGGAGCGTATTGGACCCAGTGCTCACCGCATTCAGTGACATATTTACCATTATGGTCACACTCAAGATTATCTTCTCTCCTATATATTTTGATACAATCTGAATTCGAGAGATAACCCACATCCACCGGACCTCAATGATATGATCGTGAATGAGTATTGATATACTCCACTAAACTTTGACAAACACCAGTAATGGTGTGTAGATAATTTACATATCTCTCCTATATATTTTGATACAATCTATCTAATTTACATATCTCTCTTATATATTTTGATACAATCTATCTGTTTGTCTGTCTGTCATTTATACAAATCTACGATTCTCCACCGATCGAGACCAAACTTCCTATATAGGGGTAAAATCCCACGGACACGGTCGTTGTCGTGTTGGCGACCCCGTGCTTCGCGCATGCGCAGACAAGATATCGGAAACGGATGGAGCTATCCACTTGAAATTTGGTATGTGAATGTATCTTGCCCCGGATACGAATTTTATCGGGTCGCCGAGCCCGCGCGACGCCAGCTTCGCGCATGCGCAGACCAGATATCGGAAACGGGCAGAGCTATCGACTTGAAATTTGGTTTTTGAATAGTTATCGACTTGAAATTTGGTTTTTGAATAGCCCGGACAACGTCGGGCTCATCGGCTAGTATCATATATTATTGTAAGTGAAACGATGTTAAATTTACGTTACAAGCGTAATGAGTGGCCGAGTGGTTAGAGCGTTAAAACTTTTAGTTTGTGTTTGATTGCGACGCGAGTTCGAATTCCGTAAAAATATACATTTTTATTTTTTTGTATTTTTAACGTGTTTTGTGTATTTTAATCATCATATATGAATAATACCAATCTAATGATAATGTAAACATGCTTTTTATATTCAATTTCGATATATATACAAAGTTGAAATTCGACGCAAGAGCAGATAATCTTACTTCAAGTACCGTTACAAGGCTATGTTTGATCATGTTTTTAAAAGTAATATGTTGACCAGGTTTTCAAATAAAATATGTCTTTACTAGTTACAATAATATGACACAACCGGACATGATGTTATAATATTCTAATTAACTCGCTTATATAGTTCGATCACCACTGTCGTCGATGATCATATTCACGGTCAATGTTGTGGGACTGAGACTGTTTGTGTGATAATACGGACGTTTCCTCGATACCGCAGTATCACACACAATTATAATATGTGTACGCTTACCGAGAGAACTCGGAATTAATTGTTCTGTATTCTTGGTCTCTTCTCAATGAAACCCCACATTTGGTAATTTTATATTAGTTTTGCTTTATTTGACACATTAAAATGCAATGGATGAACTCAATAGTTGCAATGTATGACGACAGGGGGCGCATTGCCATTACATTAGGATCAGTGAACATTGAACTTTGAACTTTTCAAAATCCCAGCAGTCAGGCTAACAGAGCCGTAGGCCCTATGGGTTCGAACCATGTTCTTGGCAGATTTTAATTTTGTTCAGTTCTAATAACTAATTTAATAACAAATGTGCCGTTAAGCCTATTCACGAGGAAATGGTTATCGGGGGGGGCGTAGATGGGTGGGTATGGGTATATATAGTCACGCATTTCAATCAGTTTGGATATAACCTTTAAATATACACAGTTATATGCCTATATATTTAATACTAATATATTTTCTTACAAATTAACAGCGCAGTGCGTAGCCGAGTGGTGAGAGCGTCAAACCTCCGTTTGATTTTATTGCGACGTGAGCAGGGGGGGGGGGGTGAAAAAAAAATTCCGGCACGTGGGTGGGTGGGTGGTCAAAGCCACCAACAAGCAATTTTTTCCGCAACTAAAAAAAAAATTTCCTGCTTGTTTTTTAGTGTTTTGGCAATGAGTTGGGCTTCAAAACCACTTTGAATGAGATAAATAATGTAATTCTAACTGGTAAACTGACTGCAGGCAGTTATCGTGTTGTATTTTGTTGCAAATTATGAAATCCAAGATGGCCGCTGGCAGCCATGTTTTTTTGGCCGAATGACCTCAAAATGACTCATTCCTATTTACATGTCCATGTTAACATACATGATAAATAGTATGCACAGAAATTCATATACAGCTGTTTACAGTGAATTCCCCCCCCCGCAAATCTCTGTTTTAGTGTTAAAAGGGGGGGTGGGTGTCAAAAAATGGTCGGAAAAAACTGCCGTAAACGGAAACAAAATTGGCGGTGGGGGTGGGTGGGTACAAAAAATGATCGAAAGGGAAAAAATGCCATACGTGCCTGAAACATTTTTCCGACCCCCCCCCCCCCCTGACGTGAGTTCGAATCCCGTCAAATTATCTACTATATTTTTATTTTATTTTTAACATGTTTTGGTGTATTTTAATCATCAAATACGAATAATACCAAACTAAAGATCATGTAAAGATGCTTTTTATATTCGATAAAAAACTAGAATATAAACGTCGATGTGTTATTGAATCGGATATACAACAATAAACACGTGGGTCGGTTTTCGCATATTTTACATGAAGCGCGCTTAATGAACGTTCGGTCCGAAAAATATAATGAGTGATAAACAACAACACACAAAGAGTTTGAACGTAATCGAACAGAAAAGAGCGTTCTCTATAAATAGATTCCTTTATGGTAGGAATAATGAGCGTTTGTTTCACGTTTGCTTGTTTGACAAGACTTAAATGACAGTGTACGAAACTATCAGTAGTGTTTTATTTTGCGAAAGTATAAAAGGAGTCATTTCTAATTATGCAGACATATACTGACGGAAAGAATTGAATATCTATCAGCAGTACACTACGGTTTATAACAATATACAAATTGTTCTTACGAAAATGATGATGGTTTCTATGTGTTTATCGTTGTTATCGCAAATGGAATAATTGGCTATACGTCGTCATTACGTTAGTAGAAATATACACCGTATAACGAAGGCTTGTTTGATCAAATTAATGTAATGTTTGTATTTTGTTTGGTTGTATATGATATGCAATGCGTTGAAGATGCGAAAGAAAATACAAAAGTGAAATGCACGCACGCAGATAGCTCATGACACACTATACACGATAACATGATAATTTACCACACACCATGGGCTACACAATTTACGAATAGGTGGGTTTATATTCAAATCCAAGTTATTTCCTTCATAACGGCTCCGATATGAACTCATACCAAAATACCACTCTGGAAATGATTGTTGGAATTCGATGGGCGTTTTATCGGTTCTCAGGTAGAGGATTGAGACCGGTGTGTTCGAATCGGAGGTAGGTTTCATCCCAGGAGGGATTGGGTTGCCGGAGAGAGGGGGTGACAACTTTTTGGCGTATATATAGATAATATATATTATACATATAAGCGGACTTTTTTGAAGAGCTCTTTTTTCTGGAACAGGTCGATTTGGATCCGTTTTGGACTTTGGATTTCCCAAAAGTCATCTCCATTTCGCGTGTAGCATAATATGAATCTTCGGAGCACATGGGCTCAAAATGCGAAATGTTATGGCCCGTAACTTCGTTATTTACTAACATATTATAAAACTGTTTTCAGTTTTGTGATCTGCTGCTCTCAGAGATGCGATGGTATGGATTTCATCTGATTCAGAGACGAATAACATTTTTGAAATTGACAAGCATATGTGCCCAATTTTAAAATTTGAGGGACCAAATCCCCGACATTTTCCAACGGATTAACGATCTGTTTTCAGTTTCCTAACCAGCTTGTATGGTAGATGTTATATTCCAAGTTTCATCTAATTCTGAGACCAAAATATTTGGGACCTGGTACCACCCCCTCCCCAAACCCACAATACTGAACCGAACCTGGCAGATTTTGGCGCACCACTTGCGCTCTTTATTCCGGTCACAACAGCGTGTGATACGGCTTTTAATATCGGATACTTTCAGAGGAGTTGCGGTCGTTAGCAGATCAGCGCAAAAACGCGAATTTCTAGGACCAACAACTCTGGTGTTTCTAATCGGATTTCAAAATTTCGTTTGTTGTATGATCAACTTCACTCATGGAATTCGCATACCTTAATAGACTACTTTCGTTAAAAAAAAAATCGAAAAATTTGCACCTACCCCAATGTAAAAATATATGACCGACCCTGTCCAGTTTTTGTTTTCGCAATAAACTGACAACCTGCAAGAGGACTGCGAAAACCGAATTCGGTTATCTACGATGATACAAAAGAACAGCTGAGTACAACCAATTTGAAGTTTGCCTATTTATGGGCGGTATATCCCCAGGAAAAGCTCGAACACAAGTTTTGATGCCGTTAGTCTGTAGTGCATATCGAGTTGTGCATACGGTCCAATTTTCGATGCTCTGCTCCTTATAATTTCCGAGATAATAAAATGACATGTTTTCATATAAAGGGAGATAACTCTGCGAAGAAAGCGAGGACAATATTCGTCATGCGTCTACGGCACAGAACTCATTTATCCCAACATAAATACCAACTTTCAGTTCGATACTCCCCATACGTTCAGATATTAAGGCGTTGCAAAAGTGTCGAGTATAATAATACAAATAGTGAAAAAAAAAATTTAATTTCACTCCCCGGTAAAGCGTTGGGTCGAACTCGCGATATCTTCATTTGCTGTATCCATTAGATGCATACGATCCCTAGAAATTTCACGGTCCTCCTCCCTTTAGTTTCTGGGTATTTGCAGTCAAACGGAAAACTGCCTCAATAGAAAAACAATATACTTCCTTGGTTACACCATGGAAGTATAATAATAGAACAAATATTGAGATGAAAGAATCGCAGTTTAGTAACACAAAATGTTCAGTTGTGTGACCATATGTTATCCTGGTTTTTGTATTTTCATCTGAAGTGTATGGGAGTGACACCTCCCCTGCCTCAAACTGTGTGACGGGATAAGCACATTGTCAACCCCGGCTCAAAATGCGAACTTTGAAGGCCTATAACTTCGTTATTTACCAACGGATTTTAAAACTGTTTTCAGTTTTGTGTTCTGCTGCTCTCAGAGATGCGATGGTATTGATTTAGTCTGATTCCGAGACGAATAACATTTTTGAAATTGGCAGGCATATGTGCCTAATTTTAAACTTTTAGGGACCAAATCTCCGACATTTTCCAACGGCTTGACGATCTGTTTTCAGTGTCCTTATCAGCTTGTATGGTAGATGTTATATTCTAAGTTTCATCTGATTCTGAGACCAAAAGAAATTTGGGACCTGGGACCACCCCCACCCCAAACCCACAATACTGAACCGAACCTGGCAGATTTTGGCGCACCACTTGCGCTCTTTATTCCGGTCACACCAACGTGTGACACGGCTTTTAATATCGGATACTTTCAGATGAGTTGCGGTCGTTAGCAGATCAGCGCAAAAACGCGAATTTCCAGGACCAACAACTCTGGTGTTTCTATTCGGTTTTCAAAATTTCGTTTTGCTGTATGATCAACTTCACTCATGGAATGCGCATACCTTAATAGACTACTTTAGTTAAGATTTTGTTTTCGAAATATTTGCCCCTACCCCAATGTAAAAATATATGACCGACCCTGTCCAGTTTTTGTTTTCGCAATGTACTGAGAACTACCAAGAGGACTGCGAAAACCGAATTCGGTTATCTACGATGATACAAAAGAACAGCTGAGTACAACCAATTTGAGGTTTGCCTATTTATGGGCGGTAACTCCTCAGGAAAAGCTCGAACACAAGTTTTGATGCCGTTGGTCTATTGTGCATACCGAGTTGTGCATACGGTCCAATTTTCGATGCTCTGCTCCTTTTAATTTCCGAGCTAATAAAATGACAAGTTTTCATATAAAGGGAGATAACTCTTTTTTTAATTTCACTCCGTGGTAAAGCGATATTTTCATTTGCTGTATCCATTAGATGCCTACGATCTCTAGAAATTTCACGGTCCTCCTCCCATTAGTTTCTGAGTATTTGCAGTCAAACGGAAAACTGCCTCAATAGAAAAACAATATATTTCCTTGGTTACACCATGGAAGTATAACTAGAAATTTTAAACTTCCTATTGGAAGTTTGATACTTCCATATAATTATCATATATATTCCTATCCAAATCCCCTCTCAATAATTACCTTTCACATAACCCAAACCTTAATCATAACCATACCTATCGGCAACCCCTACCATGTCCCAATACTAAATGTTTCTATAAGCATAACCATGCTCTAGTCGTAAGCATAACCACAATAATTATCACTATATCTATAACATTAAAAGTCATGGAATATAAGTAGTGGCTCACCATTTCTATCGTAATTTTGTTTACCTCCATTGATCCGTTCCACAACTATTGAAGTATTTATTTTGTTACAACGATGTATACTTCAGACCTTTTATTATGATACATGAACATCATAAACACATCAGTTCGCAAAAATAAAAGATGAAGAATGAGGCTACTTTTAAAATTATATTTCTCGTAAAAAGTTACCCCTAGTAGACCCCTTTGGTATCATCTAGATGGTCTCCTGTAATTTTTATAGAAGACAGACACAGGCAGACAGACAGAAATTCGGAAATATACAGTAATGCCCTATGTAATCGACCCCTTAAATACAGCAGAACTATGGGTATCTTTTCGGGATCAGGAGAGCTTTCGGATGAATCTCAACAGGCTATATTTCCCACTAAAACCTGAAATGTTACCCATAATTCTGCTATGTTTAAGGAGTCGATTACTTAGGGCATACTGTAGATATAGATGTAAAAATGTTTTTAAATTATTCATGAATTCCAAATTAAATCAAATGACGTCAGATGTACCTATCCCATGACACTCCACGTGACAATTCACCGTGTGTTCCAATTTTTTTTGTCATGATCCAACCGGTTGGTCACCAATAGCAGGTCAGACCGACAAACAAATGAACGCACACACAGTTTTATTAGTATACATACACACATGTGTACAATATATATATTTAATTGGCAACGGGAATAAAGAACATGCACGGGTTCCACATACACGCATGTGCCTATCTCTTGTGCCTATATTCCAAATTAAAGACTTGAGATGATAAAATTATAACTGCAATGGGATGGTATATTCTCGTGAAAGATACCGATAGTTATAGTCTGTCCACAATGAAGTGCGAACTTTTAAATCAATGCCGATCTGTAATTTGCCAAGTGTTAAGTCTTGGTTTATCAGTTTGTCGGGTCAGTGATTTCAACGGCCAGTAATATAAGTGACGGTTATATCTACGTGCAGCGGATATATTTATTTATGGAATAAGTATGCGCGAATGGCAATCACTCACACAACTGATAACACATGTCTTGATTACGTCTTATTATAAAATTAGTAACATGCTAAATACGTACCCAAATCACCAGAATGGGACAAAGGCGAATATGTTTTATTTGAAGTTCTATCATGCTCGGGAACGCTCTAGAAAGATCACTGAAATGTCACTATAAATGTGTATCAGGAATCAAGCATTAAATATAATTCAGAAACATGTCAATATAGCATAAAAGGTAATGCTGTCAAGACACGTTATGTCATTACAAACGTGTATACCGATTGTACTGACTGTCCAAGATCGCGAACTTTTCCACAGCTTGTGCGAATTGTGTATACATTTTGGGTTCAAAGTGACTTAGTCGGAAAGGTGCGTAACACACTGTGCCATCAGAAGTAGGCTAGCCATGCAGCCAATTCTATTTTAAAGAGCTCGGATTTGGGATAACTGCATTGTGTGAGAACGCAACATGATTCGCGTACATCTATATGCATTTCAGTAGGTTGCTTTCCCGAGTAATGATGCCTTTGTCTGTGCATATAAATAGCACCAAAGTGAACATACGCTTTCTCACCAGCAAAATGATAAATAGCCGATGTGTTGAAACGGTAGTATACCATAAACGAACATGGCATGTCGAGCTTGTAAAACAGACGAATATTCTTGTGAATATACGGATATGAACGCGCGTATTTTACCATTTAATATGTTATTGCAAGTCTTCACAAGTTAACAATCGTTATTCACACACAAACATAATATGTCATTCAATGTAATTATGCTATGATATGTCGTTCAATGTAATTATGCTACATATAATTTTTTATTTTTTTTTTTTAAACCCGGGGCTATTGCGGACCACTCATATCGGCTGGAGCACCCCGAAATAGGTTACCCACCCTTACGAGATGGTCCAATTACCTGTCGGGGTCAGTCCCCGCTTTGCAGCGGAAGTCCGTCAGTCAGTCAGGTCCGCTTGTCGGCCCCAGGCTGCGAACCCAAACAGTGGAAGTCCCTTCGGGTGGGAACGATCACCTATTTCGCAACAGCGACCGTATGATGACATTAAACTATCTTTGCTCGCTTGCCTATATCGCGATGTTCCCAACAGTTGAATGTGTTTTATTTTAACTAATAGATTGTCATGCTATGGTAGCATTCTGGGAATGATATATACATGGCAGCTTATACCTATACATTCCACATACAATTTGCTTAATTGTGGTGTGATTCATATTCTTGAATACACGCAGGTGGTGAATTAGTCGGAGCTTTAAGACATATTTGTGTTTATTTTCCGATTAACGGACGAACGTACGACGTCGTTGTCGGACTCTTCCTAAGTTATAACACTTTACATTACGTCTCGTCCAATTAATGCTAAATATGCAATCAGCGATCTTAACAAACGGGCAATAAAGTCATACATTTTCAGTTGTGACACATACAGATGATAAAGAGACAGTTTTTAAATTGTCAGATCTAAACTCAACAAACGTATGCTATATACCAGATGGGAATTTAATAACAAACCTTAGATAGTTACGTTCGGAAATTATGATACCAAAATTAGCGACTTAGGGGTGGCAAGGTTGGGGTGTCGGACGGGATACACTGACTCCCATTCATTCAATTTAAATATATCGTATATTAAAATGGTTTACGGGTACGTGAACGGTTAGAAAATAGTTTCAATTCAATTGAGAACCGCGCATAAGACGGATTGTGCTTTATGAAAACGTGGTCCATGCGGAGAAGTGTTATAACATTATACGACGGACACCACAGTTCTGTTAATTCTCAAGTGTCAAAGTCGAGAATTGTTTTTGTAAAAAATAGGCGTTTTACAAAAAGTGAAAACAAAACGAACTACTATTTTAAAACAAACGAATTTTGCCCGTTTTTGGACTCAGCATATGTCATTTTCCAGCCACATCGTGATAAAACCGCAGAATGACGACCGATTGACAAGACAGACAGCCGACAATGTTTTGAGTGATTACCCGTTAGCCAACATAACAATTAACGCAGTGCACCGAACAGGAATGGATGTTGAAATATATCGCCAGTGGTCATTGATGCAATTTTTGAAATTCGCATTTCGTTGTTTTGTCTTCTGTCTATGTTTAAGACGCTGACATAGACTAAATCCAGCTGTTGCGCTTCGTCTAGGAGAAGATCTGGGCACAAGCACTTTCTACACATGGACTTTATTAGTACATTTTTCGATTTGTTATAACTTTGAAATTTCTCAATCGATTTTCAAAATTTCACGAGTAGCATCAGTACGTCGTATAGATACACGACATTAAAAATGATTGGAATCGGTGACAAGAAAACATTTGACAAATTTTGCACCCTCCCCAGGTCAACAAATTGTTTTCGGACCTTGGTGAAAATTTCCCCGATTCGTACCATTTCGTTAGTTAACACGATTACGAGAACCGAATTCAGCTGCTTGATTTCTTATAGGAGAAGATCTGGGCACAAACTTTTTCCAAAAGTTTGGTTTAAGGGCCATAACTCTGGTAAACAAGTTGGGACATAAACCTAAATGTCTCGAGTCGCTGTAGGTTGGCAAGGTGCATATACCTACAACATTTCAATATTCTATATTTTAAACTTTCGGAGATATAAGGGTTACAAAATATATTAAGAAGAAGAATAAATAATAATAGTGAAAAATTTAATAACAATATACTTCCATATTAAAATATGGAAGTATAATAATAGTGAAAAATATTTTTTTTTTAAATTTCACTCCGTGGTAAAGCGTTGGGCCGAACTCGCGATATCTTCATTTGCTGTATCCCTTAGATGCCAACGTTCCCTAGAAATTTCACGGTCCTCCTCCCATTAGTTTCTGAGTATTTGCAGTCAAACGGAAAACTGCCTCAATAGAAAAACAATATACTTCCTTGGTTACACCATGGAAGTATAATAAATATATAATACATACAAATACCGGTATATAAATGAGTAAACAAAGGATTGCAATTAGTCGATTAGTGATTCTGACCTAATTTGTAGTTATGACACGAAATTAGGAAGTACTACCCGGTAGTATATAGCGATCATATTACTGATAGCATTGGCTTCCAGGTACATTGTTATTCTATTGCGACTATTATACCGGAACATGTACATCAATCTGACCGTCTGACTTACGTTTGTTCTCGTATTAATACTTTCACCTTATTTTCTGTTTATAACCCAACCATAGCAGGTTTCATTTGCGAGATACAATTCTGCTCCTCTGACGTAGGCAGCCTCGGGCGATGGTCGGCGATTATTGCAATACGATAGGGGAATATTTTTATGTTCGTACTCAGATATCATAACGTTTTGTACCTAGCTTGCCTGGCTTACAGTTTGCGGGAAAAATTTGGAGTGACTAATATTTCGAGTTACATATTTATCACCCATGTATTATTCTTTTTTGTGAAAATGAAATAAAATATGTCACACTCAGGCCGGCGCTCTTATTGCGCTGCAAAAGTATCAAAGCGCCCACCTAAACGCACTAAGGTCTCCAAGAACCGATTGGCGACTCAGTGGACACTGGCTACAACGGGCGAGGATCTCCATGGTCGCCCATAGGTGCCAGAGCGCCGCGCTTGTTTTATGCAAGCACAAAACAAGCGCAGAGGCTCGGCGTTCTGACCAGGACGTAGTACTGTCGCCGTGACAGCGCAAAGCAAAGCGCCAAGCGAGCGACGTGAGCGTTATGTGGACGTAGCAAAAGCGCATATTAGCTTCTCGTGGTCGCAGCAAGGAATTAATCTTGTCTTTTGCGACTACAGTAAGCTTAATCAAATTCTCACTACGTGCCTTTCCCGCCCTTAATACGCTCAATGAGGCTCTGTCCAAAACTTATTGCGCTCTTTCTGCGCTGTCATGGGGTGTTATGGACTGGTTCCCGCTCATAGAACGTCCACATTGTGCTGCCACTGCGACTCTGGTGCTCGCTCTACGCCCAAGCGTTATACATGGCGTTCTTCCGGCGTTTACAGCATGTTTACAGTACGATTCCACTTTGAAATGCGGTCTGCTCACACCAACTGTTGTATTGCGTGTGTCTTTGGTAGGTATCTGTTATGTCTGAATTATATAGTTGTATGGCGTGTGTCTTTGGTAGGTATCTGTTATGTCTGAATTATATATTTGTATTGTGTATGTCTTTGGTAGGTATCTGTTATGTCTGAATTATATAGTTGTATTGCGTGTGTCTTTGGTAGATATATGTTATGTCTGAATTATATAGTTGTATTGCGTGTGTCTTTGCGATCAGGCTGGCGTTTGATTTGAGTTGAAAAAGTATCAAAAGACGAGTAACGCACAGTGGAAGCGCGGAAAATTGTCAGAATTTTTCAATCTGTTAAAACAAGGGAAGCAATGTCAGAAATGGTAACGCGCTCAAGATCATATATTATAAACCCAAGAATGTAATTGTAGAATATAAAATATATTGGTTTTGCGAATGACCAACTCAGAATTCCGTTAAATAACAATAACAACCAGCACCTAATTAACGAACCGGTGGCCGACTCGACCGATTCCGACCACAACCCCCAGTGGGCTGCAGAAATTTATTTTATTTGTAATTGACATATAGTTTATCACAAACAAAAAATCAACATTAATCAACGTTGATTAACACAATAAACGAAAGTGAATTTCCCCAACTACATGCACCTTTTACGGGACTCGGCCTCCAGCTTGCAGTTGGACTTTTAATCATCCCAAAAATTCCCATTCTATAAATAAAACTAATAAAATACCCATTGATAATGTCAGCCCGCACGCGAAACAAGAAACTCCCCCACCATTTATACATGCGGCGCGCGTGACAAGCTATGCTCCTATCCCGCTTATCACGTTTTCGTCTCGCTCTTTGTACGACCCATTGCGTTCCTGCTTTGTCACGTCAATTCTCACGCTCTCACGCGCTCTCATTGCGTTTCCTCCACGCCATAAACGCTCTTAATGCGCTCAAGTCGTTGTCGTTGCGTTGTTAGTACGCTTTGCGTTGTCATGGCGACGGTACTACGCCTGGTCAGAACGCCGAACCTCTGCGCTTGTTTTGTGCATGCACAAAACAAACGCGGCGCTCTGGCGCTCTGGGGCGATCACGGAGACCCTCTCCCGTCCTAGCCAGTGTCCACTGCGTCACCAATACGTTCCTGGATACCTTACTGCGCTTTGCTTGTCGCTTTGATTAGTTTTCAGCGCAATGCAAGCGCCGGCCTGATCGCAGCGGAGTGTGACAGTAGTTTAATCGGACAGCTAATCTATTGCGGAGTGTTGGGTATTTTCCCCACAACATAAAAACTGACTATGACTGGAGAACGCAGGAGGCGCTATCTATACTCTCCGCGCCAGCGCAGAGAACGTTTTGCGAACTTATTGTGAACGTACTAGCATCACAATGACAGCGACTTGAACGCACTAAGAGCGTGAGACTTAACAAAGTAGGAACGCAATAGGAGCATACTTTGTTTTAAAAGTTTGACAATTTTCGACAGTTTTCGGCGCTCCTCCTGCGTGTTACTCATATGTTGGTACTTTTGCAGCGCAGTGAGAGCACCGGCCTGAGTGTGACAGGGGTTTAAGGTGCTACATTAAATTTCTGAAGCATGAAATTAGCCCCAGAGTATGTTAGCTTTATTATAGTTACGCTATACACAAGGTGTTCCTCTATGGTATTGCGATAATCGCCGACTATCCGCGGCTGCCTACATGTATTTGAGAGGATCAGAAACCTGCTAAAGTGGTATGGTTGGGTTATAAACCGAAAATAGGGTAAAATCATTAATAAGAGAACAAACGTAGTCACAGACGGGTCAGATTGGTGTAAAATAGTCGCAATAACAATGTATCTGGAGGCCACGGCTACAAGTTTCATAATTTCGTGTCATAACTAACAATGACGTCATATAAAAATCACTAATCCACTAGTTTCAATCCTATTCTCTTTATTTGTATATAATTACATACAGGCTATAATCTATATATACCGGTATATATATATTAATAGGGAGGTAAAGTGAAAACATTTGAATGGGGAATTCAGTGTAATTTTTTTAGAAAAGATTGACAAACCTTACAAAGCGCAGGTGATCATATCCTTTTTGGAAAGTTTGAATACTTATCTAGTGACGACGCAGAGCGAAATTTTGATTTTCATCCCAGGGTGGATATTATTTAACATCTAATTATTAAAAAGTACGTCAGCAGTTTACCATTGTTTACAATATTTCCATCAAATAATGTCACAAAACAAAACATAAAATAAAAAAACTGCTTCGCCTTGTCACTAGATGTATGCTCAGATATTCCAACAGGACATGAAGCATTATTCTGCGGTAACAGTGCAGTTTGTAATGTAAATATTGAATAATACCGTCCTTTAAAAGCCAGCCTTGTTTACTAGGATGTATCGACTACAGTACACTCTACACAGTACACTACACAATCAACACTGAATTTCTCATTCAAATGTTTCCACTTTATCCCTCTTAATTTATTAATATTATTGACTATCATTCTGGCAAACTCCTCAAATATATTTTGAGTGCAATACTCAATTACCGCAGTGATTGAAGTGAAGCTGCCCTAGTGAGCATTTTATTGGTTCTTTGAAAATTGTGCCAAAATTTAGGTAACCTAATTTCGATGCACTTATAGTTTTTCGTTAATGACCCTTGTGTAATGGCTAAAATAATTAGTATTTATCTATAATAGTACTTATTATGCCCCCGACTTGAAGTCGGCGGGTATATAGTCGACGTCTCCGTCCGTACGTACGTCCGTCCGTCCGTACACACATTTTGCATTATTGTTCAGCAACCGCTGGGCAGATATAGCTGATATTTGGTATGGTGATAGAGCAGCATGTGGGAACATCTACATGCATAGCGCGGGTTTCGTCCACCCATTTTCACCAGAGTTATGGCCCTTTTTTGACTTAGAAAATTCAATTTTGTCCGTCCGTACAAACATTTTGCATTATTGTTCAGCAACCGCTTGGCAGGTTTAGCTGATATTTGGTTTGGTGATAGAGCAGCATGGGGGAACAGCTACATGCATAGCGCGGGTTTCGTCCACCCATTTTCACCAGAGTTATGGCCTTTTTTTACTTAGAAAATTCAATTTTGTCCATCCGTACAAACATTTTGCATTATTGTTCAGCAACAACTGGGCAGATTTAGCTGATATTTGGTATGGTGATACCGTCCATGCTTAATCCGAATTGCTACGGTCGGGGGCAAATTTCACGCGACAACGTACCTCTTGTATTTACCGCTTTCCTATTTCAGAATATGATAAACTAGTGGTAATTGTGCTGATAAACGACAATAACATGACTTTAAAAAAGTTTTGACAGAGATTTTCAAACCAATATGGCGGCCGTAGGTCCAATTATTAATTAGTCAATCAATGCGCAGGCGCCACTAATTGTACAGCGTTCGGGTATTCCCGCCTCTTACGGACAAACCCGAAGTATGATCTTCAGGGGCGTATTGTGATTATTCATGGGGGTTTTATCAATTGATGTATATTTTAACTAAGTTATCAAAACAAAATAACTCACCAGTAGCCATTACTGCTTCTGTTGAATTGGAAGTCTACTGTGTATTTATAAAACTGAAAATAAAATACACACGCATACATAAATATATTTAAAACCAACGATCTTGTACCAGTATTATTAAAACCAAATTCGAATTGTACCAGTATTATGGTTTAGAAGCCAGCATTATATATATTTATTTTGTAACCGATGAGGTTGATAAATTATGCATAAAATAGAACGATACACAAAATAAGGGAGAGATTTTGTTGAAGTAACATACGATTTTAACTATATGCAGCGCCCTGCAATATATTAAAATTAAATTTAAATTTAAATTATACATACTGATTTCACTGGTGGTTTTTTTTTTTTTTAATAAATTAGAAATTTTAGTACTTAATTCATAGATAAAATTTTAGCTGTTGTCAGTTAGGTATTTTAACTATGATTCAACTTATTTAATGTGCATAGAATTTATGTTACCCTGTGCTATGTATGAGTTTTATATATATATGTAATTGTTTGTAATATGTTCCTCCGATTTTTAAATAAAATTTATCTTATCTCATATATATTTATATTGCAAGGCGCTGCAGTTAAAATCGCAATCGTATTGTTATTCATATTAAAAATATCAATTGCGGTCGATAGGGCCTACATCATTTAATTTTAAATATATCCAAGATTTCACATCACGCATAGCCATTTAAAATATGTGTATGAGAACTAGTTGCAATTTGGTATGCATATTATATATCTTGCCCGAGATATAAAATGATATATACTGATGCGCCCATTCGGCATGTGCTGGAAAACAATTCTCAGGAAATTAATCCATAATAAATCCATGCTAATTAAGCCAACTAGTTCTTGCAAACATATTTTAAGAATTACTATGTAGTGAAATAGTTAAGTCTCTGGCTCTGCCCTTATTTGACTTTGTGATCCCATTTTCACAAATCTGTCACCCAAGGTAATTTCATACCAAATATAAGCAAAATAGGCCGTTCGATTCTTGCATAGAAGACACATCATGAATTACTATGTAGAGAAAGAGTAATGTAGCTGGCCTTGCACCCACTTGACCTGGTGACCCTGATTGAACAAATCTGAACCACAATCACCAAAGGAGCAAGCCTGCAAATAGTGTGCCTATTCCTACATTGTATCTGCATGGCCTCAAGCAACACAATGTATTATACAATCAAGCCTTGAAATAGTGTGATAGTGTGCTCTGTCATCTACGGAATGAGGTCCCCCCAGAGGGTGACTTTAGTGACGCTATGCTGCACAGTGGGCTAGCATCACTTAATTCACCCTCTGGGGACCTCATTCTGCTAAGCCCTCAACTGCTATGGCAGACCTAGGATAAGATTGAAGTTCCCCAGTTGAAGTTTGTGTTCACCCATTGGACACCTCAATTATGAATTTTATCTTCTGCAATCTCCAGAGGGTGAATTTGGTGATGATAGCCTGCTGTGTGGGATAGCATCACTAAATTCACCCTCTGGGGACCTCATTCTGCAAATGACAGACATCCTATTTGCCCTGTTGAACAATACATGATAGATTGTGCCTCTTATTAATGATTCTCTGACCTGCAAATGTCAGACACACTAAATTCAGGCAGTTTGTTTAAATTGCTAGCAGTATGTTTATACAAGCTGTCAGCGACATTATTTTCTAATCTAGATTAATGACCTGTGTTTCTCTCTGTCTATCCACAAAGAGATATCTGCAACTTTAATAGAACAGGTATTAATGTTGGAAGCTGGAAATGATATCCGTTGGAAGGGATGTTGGTTGGGTGTAGGCCACTGCTTGGTGGGGTGGGTCTGGGCCATGTGGGAGGGGGATGGGTAATGGAATATTTCTGTAATTTCAGAAGATTAAAGATTAAAGTTTCATAACTCAGCAGATGTTATAATGGTGTCACTTTTTTTCAAATTTTATAACATGCTTATTTTTTGTTTGTTAAACTGAGTAAGGTGAAAATTCCAAAAATTCTAAATTTAACATTTTTTTTTTTTAGTTATGTCACTGGTTCCGCCCACATTCGACCCAGTGATCTCATTTGAACAAATCTGAATAACAGTCCCCCAAAGACCCTTTGTACCAAATATGAACCCATTCGGCACAATGAAATTTGAGAAGAAGTTGTTGTAAGAATAACATGAGTGAATTATAGATCACCACAAAGTCTTGGGTCATTAAAGAAGCATGTTTATATTGTGGACACTCTTTGATTCAGAAATTCAATCCAGTCCAGTAAATTAACTGTTGCAAATAACTTATGAAGCGGACCATTACGAGTATAAAAATGAGATATCCTATAGAGTATAGTGCTTGTGTAGAGAGTTAGGAAATCAAATAGATGTACAACACAATTTCAAAGATCCATCATGTTACCTTCATGTATCTGCCTTCACATTAATCTCTATTTAAATAATTACTGTTGAACAAATAAATAAAAACAAAAACAATTGATTAAACTTTACTGTTTTTGATACCAAACATTTTCACTCAGGAAAATAAACATTTGTCTACTTTCCTCAATGAGATAATTGTTTTTGTGCACTCAAATCACGAGATATTCTCTTAAATTCTTAATATACATGTGGTTGATGTCAGCGTCAATAAATTTATTACCAATTGTTGTGCTCTTCGACAACTCTAGTCCACAGCATTAGATTCCTTGTGTCAAAGAAATGCCTATATATAAGTGGTATATTTCTGCACCAACCCCAAAAATGTTTCTGTATCTATTACATTCAGAAGAAAAAATCACTGAGTTCATGTTTATGTGTGAAAAGATACAAGATCTAATATATATTTTGGGACTTCTGTCTGTTTGTTTGTTAGCTATGGCCGGGAAAACTGCCTGACGGATTTTGACGAAATTTTATACCTAGGGTTACTTTTGTCCGGGGAATATTTTGGATGGGTCAAATCGTGACCCGAACCTGTCCTTGACCTTCAAAAATGTCAATTCAAGGTCAAATCGGGACGGATTTAGACGAAATTTGATACCTATAGGTACATTTGTCCGGGGAGTCTTTTGAACGGGTCAAATCGTGACCCCGACCTGATCTTGACCTTCAAAGTTCAAATCAAGGTCAAATTGGGTAAAACGAACAAATTTTGATGCATTTGAGACCTAGGGGTACTTTTGTTCGAGAAGTGTTTTGGACGGGTCAAATCATGACACCGACCTGACCTTCAAAATGCTCAATTCAAGATCAAATCGCGAATTTTGACGGTATTTTGACGAAATTTGGTACCTACGGTTACTTTAGTCCGAGGAGTGTTTTGGACGGGTCGAATCGTGACCCCAACCTGACCTTGACCTTCAAAATGATCAATTCAAGGTCAAATCGCGCATTTCGCCAGAAAGCAGAGGGGAAACAGCCCGGACGAAGTCGGGTCCACCAGCTAGTATGATATAATTCCCAGTTAGGCAGGATGATGTGTGATGAAGATATCCAGGCAGCCGTGATAAAACAGTAATTTGTTTATTTTTGCAACTTTTCAACTAACAACTCTGAGAAAAAGTTTTTCTACCTGTGATAATAACAAACAAAATCAGCGAGATTCCAGGCATACCATTAAGTACAGTTAAACTTCGTTAAGTCGAACGTCGGTAACTCGAATACCCCACTTAAGTCGAAGCCATCGCCTGGTCCCGGCTGAGCTTGTGAGCAAAGCCATTAGAATAATTACGGTTAAGTCGAAGGTGGATAAGTCGAAATTCCGCTTAAGTCGAAACGAAATTTAGTTCCGCCAGCCAGATTATAACACTAATTACTATGGTTAAATCGAAGTGCCGTCGGCGATGCATCGCCATGTGATTATAACTCAGCGTGCTTCTATTCATTACCCTAAAAAGCTGTGAAGTTTCCTGGAGTCTTTATTTATCCTAATGCATTGTTTATTTAACATATTAACGAGGTGCGGGGGTCAATTTCCCCTGTGATGATTAGTAGTGTTGACAAGCGAAATGAAAACTATATTTTAAAAGGCCTGATACAGAGAATAATTTCATTCAGTCATGTCTTCCCAAAAGAAAACAATGTTCCAAACGAAGAAATGCTATTGACAAGAAGGCTGAACTCAATTTGAATGTTCTCGATGCCATGACACTGATGCGGCAATCATGGGCCATATCGGATCGATATGAATTCAACTGGTTGGAATTTGTGGTCACCAAATGGTCAAAACAGTTAAGTCGAACACTCGGATAACTCAAAGTAATCCAACGGTCCCTTGCAATTTGACTTAACGAAGTTTAACTGTATAAATACTCCCACCCAATGATGACAAAACTAGGGTTGCTCATCAAAGATGGCTCCAATCCGGGTTTTTTTCCCCCTTCAGAATCATAACTCAGAATTAAGGGCCATAACTCAGGTAAAAAAATTGGACAAACCCGGTTTTTGAACTCAACCGAGATATTGATTATAGTTGTGAAAGGTCCATATACCCAATATGAATGGAATCAGTTGAAATTTTCTTCAAGTTATCACGCAAATGGTCATAAACTTGCTGACAATAAACGAACTAGGGCCGTAAAAATAATCGGACAAACCTGGTTTTCGAACTCAATCATGATATTGCTGTGAAAGATCCATACACTCAATATGAATGGATACAGTTGAAATTTCCGTGCTAACAGTCATAAAATTGCTAAAATAGACAATATAGGGGCCATAACGCAGGTAAAAAATGTCGGACAAATTTGGTTTTCGAACTCGTTCAGGATATTGTTGTAAAAGATCCATACACCCAATACGAATGGAATCAGTTGAAGTTTGTTCAAGTTATCGTGCATCAGACATAAATTTCCCCAAAATTGCTCAAAAGAGATAAACTAAGGGCTGTAACTCAGGTAAAACAAAATTGGACAAGGACAAAACTGGTTGTTTAACTCAATCAAGACACTAGCGAGTTTGCGATTTCAAACCGGTACGGGTACGAGTAGCTACCCGTACCGGTACACATTTTGTAATCGCAAACTGTTTTACGGGTAGAATTCATCACATAGACTGGTAATGTATGGTGAGCCAACTGCAACAAAACAGATATTATAATATAGAAAGATTGTTATTCGCATTCACTTTATTGGCCGATGTTATACTTACCGTTATTGATTGTTGGAAATTTGTATTTATATTAGATGGGCGGGCCTCAGGATAATCAGTTGCTGTCGTCAAGGACGCGGCGGCAGTTGGAAGGGGTTGGTGCTTTTCTTTCACTCATCTTGATAACATTTTCAACAATTGGATTATATAAGTCATAGACCGATCGAGTGTTGACTATAAATCGGTTGGAATTTTCAGACTTAGAAAATAGATTATGATAGCTCAAATTTATAATTACGTTAATTTTTCCAACCAATAATCGGTATAAAATGTATTGTTTTAGACCCAGGGTCTAATAATGTCGTGCATGTACTTTCAGTCAGATATAAGACCGAATGTGTCCCTTATTTTAGTTAGGGAATATTTAGTCATATTAAGTAATCTTTGGTTTGGAATCACTCAACAGATCGAAGGGTCGGGACAAGGGAATATTTATCCCAAGAATTGGGATTTTTGTCGGGATCTAAACCCGGAGGTAGGTTTGAAAAATTAAACTAGGAAGCATAAAAGGTGTTAAAATGTAGTCTGTTTATTTTAATGTATATAATAAAGAGCGTTTGCTTCACTTCTGTGCGAAACACAGAAAACAGCTGAAACTCGTTATGATTATGCTTAGATTTTGCAGAGTGTGTACAGGTATTTCGTGTCTTTAGCGACCTATATTATCCCCGCTACAATATACACAAGTATTGTGGTTCAAATGCGTCATGTCCGTTCAGATGGTAAATATATATTAAAATGAGAAATCAGTCCCCAATTATATACGATAAAGAAACTAAAGGGTTGACACAGGGACTTGACGACAGGGGTGTCTCGCCCCACAACTTTGGTCAAATATTCAACTGTTGGAAATGTGATATACCTGACACAACATTTGTCGGAAATTTCACACCAACAATAGGTTGAAATTGTTCTCGTAGTTTGATTTTCCAAAAAATTATTACTGGAGAATTTGTAGTTTTTCGACCAACATTTGCATATTTTCCTAGTATTAGTAAACAAATTGGACTGAAATGGCTATCAGATACTGTCGGAAATGTTCCAACCTTTGGGGTGGGGGGAGGTGTCAGGTCTCAAAATTTACAACAATTGGAAAGCTTGATGCCAGTCTGGATGTTAGGATTTAGCAAATTTCAAGTTCAGATTTCAAAAATTTCTCACACCTGGCCGAAGCATGGTCGATCCGGTGTGTCCCGGTCCCTCCCCAGTGGTCAGTCAGAAACTGATAATTAATTTAAGAAAAAACAAATCTGGGTGAATTTGCATGGCGTTAGACCACTAGATATTAGGATTTTTCAGGCTCAGATCTACACATTTTCTTGTACTGAATGGTCAACCCAGTGGATTATTTCCCCTCCCCCCGATTAGTGACAAAAAGACTACTGATTTATTTGGAATATGCTAACCATCCAGGCGATTGTGAGGGACCAGTTGGGAAAAATCAAAGCCCAACCGGGGGGGTGCAAATGGAATTACGCGCAAACTTGTGAATTTGATATGGTTCATGGGGTGTAGTTAGAAATTCGAAGGTGGACACCCCTCCTTATACAATAATAAATTGATTTTCACTAAATAAAGAGTTATAAATAATATGTATATTTTAATTCAGTTATTGCAACTGAGAAATAAAACAATAAAGTACGGTACAGATAATATACTTACATATGTTATGCGCTTCGTCTATGATCCAAGAAAGAAAAATCAATCTGGAACGGCTATATATATCCACAAAAATATCAATCCACCCGCGAAATTAGCGCCTAATCAGCCACTGTCCAATGATGTTGCCAAATTAAGTTCATTGACCCTCCCATAGAGGTTTCATAAAGATCAACATAATTAAATTGTATTGTTTTCAGTTGTCTTTGAAAAAAAATAGTATCTCCGCAGATGTCTGATTATTATAATTTCAAGCCATTTATAGTTGTAGCACATAACAATTGACACGCTGGGTACAATAGATAATGCTTCTTTTTGTTACTACAATTTGTAGGCTGGAAAATTGTTAACCAGGTAAATTACTGTAAAAATACAGAGGGATTATGAAAGGCTTTAATTGAGTTGTAGTCCCGCATCTGATATGTCTGGTATTCGAGAATCCAGCGGTCCCCCCAGCCCATGCAAATACCAAATCATCATCTTATATACAGCTGAGCTCGGTCAGAGTTTCAGATTCTATTATATGCAATTTTTATTTAATTTTAATTGTTTAGATTAACAAAAAATTGTATATATATTGAAGCAAATTAGCCATCCTTATTAAATAATATGTTCCATATTATATAGAACAAATAATCAATTCGTTTGACAATAGGACTGGCTATATTATATATATATATTCGTAATCGTATATTGTCACCAATAGCCGGGTTACTACCGTAGTAACAGACATTGCCCATATGGTGAACTATCCAAACCCAGCAGTAAAATCATGGTTATGATCAGTCCAAACATATGAGTAAAGTACGAACATAAGATAATAACAGCTGAGAACCTGGTGTAAATTGAACTGTGGTGGGGCCTCAAGCATATCTACCCCTGCACGTCAGAACAAAATTATGCCATGAAATGGCATAAGTAGCCTGAGGATGGAAGTGAACCATCATCCCACAGCCAAATCAACCAGGCCTGTTGGGTTTGAATAGTTCACTAGATGGGCAATGTCAGGTACTACGGTAGTAACATGGCTATTGGTGACTATATACGATTACGAATATATCAACTCAAGTTCTAACATGGTATTTTAGTGTGATGACACAGACATTTCTCCGAGTGGTGTAGCACATGTAGTACCCTGCATGTATATATACATATATATATCACAGCAGAAGTTTCCTTAGAATTAGTGGATGGAAATGATATGCCTTTAATATTTGTATTATTTGAGTCGGTCATAGATTACCTTAGCTGCAGGCAATCAATGCAATACATGTAAACTATGTAGAAAAAGAAATTATGGAATGAAGTGCTGTGAATATGATGCGTAACTTTAATATTTGAGTCGGACATAGATTACCTTACCTGAAGGAAATCAATGCATTAAGCGATGTACATGTAGAAACAGAAATTATTGGATGAAGTGTAATGAATATGAAGCATCAATTTAATGCAATATCGATTGGGTGGAAGAGAAATTTCACTTTAATAGTTAACGATGATATACATAATATAGAATTATATATTATCCCCATTGAAGACGATCAATGCAATGACCAGGGTAGAAATGGAAAAAATGTTGCCTGAATGAATCGATGTGTGAACATAAAGTCTCACTTTATTGAAATGTTGAGATGATGATCAACGATGAATTTGCAATTTCTTTAATGATGAAATTGGTTTACATAATTATACATGTATATGCAGCTGAAAATGTGAATTGACTGAAATGTAATTATGAAAGTGTCAATGACACTGTAGCTCAATGTGGACGGGAATATTTTCATGTGGTACAGTTAATGGAGCGATTAGGAATGTTGAAAGTTGAAAGGCCTAGTTATTCAAAGATTAAAATCCAAGATGGCCGCGATAGCCATGATTTTTTGCCAAATGACCCAGAAACCAGACTCCTTCCTATTTACATGTCATTGTTAACATCCTTCACAAATTTCATGATGATCCGACAAAAGATACGACCTGTAGCCCGTGTCAAAGGACTTAGTCGTGCAAAGAGTAAAATACAAGATGGCTGCAGTCGACCGGGTTTCTTGGTTGAATTCAAAATGAATCTTTTCCCATCTACATGTAAATGATTGACCAAAGATAAGACTTGTAGCCATTGACAAAGAATTTAGTCATGCAACGAGTATAATCCAAGATGACAGCCGGCGGCCATGTGTTTGGCTGAACAACCCCAAAATTACTCGTTTCCCATCTATGCCAATTTTAACATCCACGACAAATTTAATAATGATCCGACAAAAGATACGACCTGTAGCCCGTGCTAATGAATTGAATTTTGAAATCCAAGATGACTGCTGACGGCCATGTGTTTTAGTCAAACGACCAGTGTTCACGCTAGCGGTAGCCATTTTAGTCATTTGCGAAAATAAATTGTAAATGGCGAAACAAAAAATGACAAAATGGCGAAAAAAATGGCTAAACTAATTTCCTCCAAAATGTGTCCATCTGGTCATCGGTCTAAATACATCACGCGCAGCTGACACCAAAAACAACAAAAGCGTCAGCACCCCACGTATGTTACACGACCCGATGTGCTTGGAGTAATTAGAAATAGGTGTACATTGGTGTTGATTTCATGCAGTGTGTCAATGGCAGACGCTTTGTGTTGTAATAAACGCAACTTTTGAGTGGAAGGGTGCTTAATCACCTCAAGTGGCGGAGGTTTCTATTGCGAGCCAAATTTCCAAAATGAATTTCTTTCATTTGCAGCTTGATCCGTATTAATTAATTCCAACGTTTTACAAAAACCGATCGATCTTCCAACTGGCCGCGATTCATCTCAAAATATGTTCCCAAACAAGTGGCTAAAAAAAATTGGCATTTGGCTAAAATAATGGCTAAAAGAATTTCTGGGCCAGCAGGAACACTGCAAACGACCCCAAAATGACTCGTTCCCATCTACATTGTACATGTCAATAGCCATGATAAATATCATAATGATCTGACCAAAGCTACGATCTAGAGCCTGTGCCAAAGGATTTAGTCATGCAAAGAGTAAAATCCAAGATGCTCATGACGGCCATGTTTTTTGGCCGAACTACCCCAAAATGACTCGTTCCCATCTGCCTGTCATTATTAACAACCATGACAAATTTCATGATAATCAGACGAACAGTACGACCTGTAGACCGCGCCAATCGATTTAATTTTGAAATAAAAGATGGCTGCCAGCGGCCATGTGTTTTTGGCCAAATGAATCCAAAATGACTCATTCCAATTTACATGTCAATGTCAACATTCATGACAAATTTCATAATGATCTGACCAAAGGAAGGACCTTTAGCCTGTGCAAAGGATTTAGTCATGCAAGAGTATAATAACTATACCCACATTAACCATTCATTGTTGGAATATCACCATCAATTCGGAATCAAAGTAGACTCTGTGAACACATGTAGTTGAACAATTTATTTTGCATCCGATGAAAATAATTTTCTTCGACAGTCCAGTAATGAATTATCACTAGGAGTTATCGTGGACATTAAACTGAAATGCGACGGTCACATAATAAACGGAACATTCACGGAAATCGACTGCAAAATTTTCAGGGCACTTTACATATCTATGGTTCGCCCAATCCTAGAATATTGTTGCAATGTGTGAAATCCACATTTTCTTGGAATGTTACACAAATTGGAAAAAGTTCAACGGAGAGCAACACGTATGGCTCCAAGCTTACGCAAATCTAGCTATAACAAGAGATTGTTAGTTTTGAACCTCCCATCTGTCAAATATAGACTGATTAGAGCTGACTTGATCGAGACATATAAATTTCTTCGAGGACACTACAACATAGACACTACAAGATTCTTTCAAATAAACGAAAACAGTATGACAAGATGTTAGAAAGTATTACTTCTCGCATAGAGTTTGTCATGAATGGAAAAATTTACCAGAATATGTGGTTGAAACACCAACAATTCTTCATTTTACCGAAATGTTGGACAATTACCTCAGAAAAAGAGGATATCTGACTGATTTCCATAACTGAAGACGATCCTTATACAGGAGCAAAAACAGTTTATATTTGACTTTTAATGATCTATTGTTATATAACATATACATATTTATTAATTACGACACCCATGCCATTCTCTGAGAATAGCTTTCTGCGATAGGGACGTATCCAGATGTGTATATTCGACAGTTTGTAGTCCTGGTGATCATAGCGGTCGTACACGTAGAGTATTGAAGAGAGTTGAGTCGAATTCCACGTACACCGAAGGGACAGCCTATGTCATCCAAAGTACACTCTTAGTGTGTGTTCAATATATAACCCCAAATTTTTTAGAGATTGTTCACACTTATATAATAAGTAATATATATATATATATACATATCGCACTTAATTCTAGATCCGATCATTGAATGACACATATGCACGTGTCCCGTTCCCGAAATGAATAACAATATGCGGGATGTTTATATTAAACTAGCAGTTTGACCCCCCGTGATTAATGTGGTTGGAATGATTACTGGGGAAGTTTGATGAAAATAGGTAATTTTTGGCTCAAATTGGTTATTCTTATAACAGGTATGCCCAAAGTTGTACAGCTCACCTTGTGAAACTGGTTTGTGTATGTTTATTGCCTGGCAATTAATTCGCCACAAGTTAACAACTAAATATTTGAAACTGCCAGTAATTCAGAAATTATTTTGTGGTGACGGGTTGATAGTATAATCGAGGTGCCTCTAATTCGGGAAATAGTACCCAACATTCCAGATTGGACAATACGCGAGTTGATTCTTTGAATTGGCAAAATTTGCAATTGAGTGTTTGTTTTTTATTTTGGTGGCGCGGTCCTTAGTCGGGTGTTGTGATTTTGGCATCTTCAAGCCACATCAATACTAGAAGGTGACCCGACTTCGTCCGGGCTTTGACCTTGAATTGTCCATTTTGAAGGTCAAGGTCAAGTGGGGTCACGATTTGACCAGTCCAAAACACTGCCAGGACAAAAGTACCCGACAAACGTGCCCGTCGAAATCCATCCGGTTTTACCCGATTTGACCTTGAATTGATCATTTTGAAGGTCAAGGTCTGGTCGGGGTCACCATTGGACCCGTCCAAAACAATCAGTGCCAAAAAGTAACCCCACGTATCAAATTTCGTCGAAATCCCATCAAAATTGGCGATTTGACCTTGAAATTACCCGATTTCAAGGTCAAGGTAACGTCGCACGGGAAAATGAATATGCTTATGAGACTCGCCATAAGAAAGTACCCCCACATACCAAGTTTCATGGAAATCCCGTGATATTCGGGCGTTTGACCTTGAAATGACCCGATTTCAAGGCCAAGGTCACGTCGCACGGGTAAATGAATATGCTTATGAGACTCCCCATACGAATGTACCCCCGCATACCAAGTTTCATTGAAATCCCGTAATATTTGGGCGTTTGACCTTGAAATTACCCGATTCCAAGGTCAAGGTCACGTCGCACGGACAAATTAATAGGCCTATGTCCGTTCCCGACCGAAAATACCCCCACATACCAAGTTTCATCGAAATCGGCTCGGTCGTTATCGAGTCCATCGCGAACACACACACAGACACACAGACACACAGATCTTCCAAAATATATAATAGATATCTCACACGCCTCATCTAAACGCGTGAAATAAATTTAGCGGAACTTTCTGAAACAACTAACATGATTTTAGCCATTGCACCATCCCCAATGTCACCCATCAGGTCAAGGAACATACATAATAAATTGTTCGACAAAGACGGCAAGAGGTCTAATATTGAAGTGATTATTTGTCATTGTATTCACTTATATACATAACGCAACCAAACAAGTAAGCTATTATTCTATTTTCGCTAACTCACTTTATAATCTTTTGGAATTACCAATGCTATATGGAAGAGCAATTCTGATTGAATTATAACATGTACATGGTGTTCATATTACAGAACACACATGTATTCATGCCTAACAATATATGTACATACAGATATATGGACAGATATACATGATATCAACACAGAATTAAAAGCCAAATGGTTATACTTAGTGAATTTTGGATCTGATATCGGAATTACATGTATCTCATAAGTTGGAGCGAAATATAGATGTTTCACGGGCGACTTGTCGCAAGCGAATAACATACCATTTTCGGTGGGAACGAGCTTAAAATTAAAGCTTAAGAGAGATGGGGTGAGGGAGCGAGGGAGAGAGAGAGAGTTTCACACGTGTATTCTAGTATTACATCGATGTCTTAGCATTTGTTTTTTCGTCAAGATTGACCCTTGAACTCGGACAAAACCACTATAAAACACATGTATTAAAATATATTTTTTGTCGAGTGTTCTGACTACGTTTTACTATGGTCTGTGATGAATCGACCATAATACGATAACATTTATCAGATCAAGATTCCGGTTTGAATTGACGATTAGTTCTCGAATGTCTGCATGTCATCTTATCAAAGATAATTTGATGAAACGAGTGCTGCCTGTGGTGATAATTGCGTAGCTATGCTTAATGTTCATTGCTATCCAGTGAGGTCACACCATAGGTAATACATCACGCATGTTCACCGAAATGTTGTTATTATGTACTTTACTGTAGGCGAAGGTCCCTACTTTAAATTTCAGTTAGGCCCCTTTCTGTACCACCAATATAGGATATAGGGCCCTGTCTCACAATTTTACGCTTCGCGGACATTTTAATCTCAAACAGGCTGCATTCGCGTATCTTTATCCAGCATTGTAGGGACCACCGGCCACTGCATTGTGGCCCAGATGAGCGCATCGGGCACCAATTTTATATGCATAGCTGTATAACTGTATTCGTTTCGATCGGCTTAGGGCTGCTTTTCTAACCGAGTACTTTTTCGATTCTGCACCCCATGCACTTCCACGACAAATTCAGCATCCCTTAATTATATTCACACTCAACCTGATGTGCCAAATTAATTTAGCAACAATTACCAACACTGCTTTGGTAGAACGCACGGGGGTTTGTTTATACAATAGCAAGCAAGTGTTGGTTTGTATGCACTGCTATCTCGACAAACGTCATAAGAAATAGTATCTATTTAAGGGCAAATATGTTCGATTTCAGCTTTTCTTGAACAAATGGGCATGGAAGTATATGAGTCATATTTTACGACACAACCTGGCCGTGGTCCAAATTTGGGCGACATTGGACGCATGGTTGAAAAGTTATAAACGCACCAAAAGCGTGACCGAGTTACATGTATACACAGACACACACGCACACATATACACAGACGACGGATTATATATAAATGTTTGCTCTCAGCCAGGAACAGGGACAGCACACCAGGGGGACCAGATAATATTCTACTTCAAAGGCGGAAGTAATGACCGATGACGCTGAGTAGAAATCCATTAATTACAACCAAGCTATTTTAGAGATGTTCTCACTTATCCGGCAGGTATTGTTTCGGAGGTAGGTGTGATAATCCTCAACATGAAAGAGTTACCGCTTATAGTCTGTATCGGCAGTTACTTAGGTTTTTAACTGTTTTTACAGTTTTTCAATTGGGCTGATTTACCGGTATTTCATTTGAACAACTGTTGCACTTAACGATTTATTATAATATAACAGAATACATTTATACGACAATTACAATAACATAATAATCATTACATCAGGTCTTCAATAGCAAGATAAATATCCGACTGAATCTAAATATTCTAACATTCCCAACTGCCCTTCTCTATAAACTCTCTTGTAGTGACGAAGACTGTTGTTGATGCTCCTGTATTTTCTCTGCTGTGGTCGTGGTAGTTTTGGGTGGAGTTTTGCTCGGGATCTGTACAGTGATGCTTTAACGGAATAGACGTCGAAAATCTGCAAAAGGAAAATAATATCATTTTACAGATCGGTATATAATAAAGAGCGTTATCAATTATGATAGATAAGAATTGTTTTTGTTTTGAATATAACTTATTTTTTATACTTGTTGAAATATTTGACATATCGTACAGTTAAACAAAGAGCGTTCTCATTTATGATATTTTGATAAGAATTGTTTTTTCAAAGATATACATACTAGATATTTCTTCCTGGTAGATAGTAGTGACTGGTCTGGATGTATGACGAACTAAGGTTTTGAGCTTTGCGATGATGGTTTCAGCAGCAACTTGGGCCTGGTTTGAGTCGTGGTTATGCTGGAATTTGTAGGATGTGACGATGTCGTTCTTGGTATTTACAGTAGCGCTGCAGGTCTTTGAACAGCATCGCCAATGCACACTGTCGTTTCTTCGAGACTTATCGCAGAACTTATAGTGGTTAAAGACGAGATATTTACCACCGCGATCATTAGGAATGAAATTAATTATGTACTTGAGCGTACCCCGGGGTGGTCGAAAGGGCCGATAGGCCTTTCCTTCACCCCTCATTTTATTGCCTTTATTGGAATCATGAAAAAAAAATGAAAAAAAAAAAAAAATCATTTTTATACATTTTTTATAATTATTTTCTGGTTTCTGTCTTAATTGTCGTAGTTGGTATTCTTTTTCCTGTTCTTGTATTTTGTTCCATTTTCAGCTTCTGCCATCACTGCTTCTGCTTTCTTCTGCATATTTTGAAGCTTTTGTAGATATTCTTCATCTTCGGTAGGAGCATGGGGTGGTAATTCCTGCTCCTGTTCAGCGAATCTGACGGGGGACACCGGAGGTGATCTGTCTTTGTGAGCCTCTGTAATTTATATGTTAGCGTGAGAACATGATTATCTCTGGAAATCACTCACTTGAGTTGTTTTCAGTGACAAGAGTTCATATCGTGATATACAGTCATTGTCGGTAAGTTTGGGCTACACTTTGCTTAAACAAACACTGCTTGTGGCGATGGGATCACGAGTCACGCATTGTAAAAACAGACTATAACCTGCCGGCTCGGATGCATTCACACATCCCTGCCGGATAAGTGAGAACAAGAAAACCATAGTCAGAAATGGTAACGCCACCAAGATCATATTATTAGCCATAAATATAAATCATAATATAAAATATATTGGTTACATGAATGGACCGCCTCAGAATTCCGTTAAGACATGCAAGTAATTCTTCAAATTATTACAATGAACTACGGCTTATAAATTACTGCAGGTTTCTCATTCGCCACACCAGAATGCTTCTAAATGCGGATCAAAGCTAAGAGTGCATGGCACAGCCATTGTTCATAGACATTTTACAGATAGCGAGAATGATGCATGCTGGGAACGAAAGTATCCACAGCAAAGCCATGTGCTTACGGAGGCATGCGCTTATTATAGGGGATTTATGGTGGGCCTATAAAACTAATTATAACTTTGTTATCTGTCATAGTTTATGCGTGAAATTTTAAACATATTTACCATGGACATATACCCCTTCCAGAATGTTGAAAAACATTTTCAGTTGCTCATCGTATTTTTATAGTCGAAATAGTCCGAAATTTCAGAAAATTGCGCTAACTGCTCAATGTTTTAATGTGTTACAAAACGTCTGATAAAAATAGTTCTATCGGGAATATTCACACCATTTTTTTTCAGAGAACATAGAGTAAACATAGTCCTATCGGAATATCGTAAAGGAGATTAATTAAAACCCTCAGACTGCCGAGACTGACGACATTAAATTCGCTTTTTCGTGTCCCACGGAAATGAAACTTGTCTGTCCATTGATCACGTTATTTATTTGACATAGTATTTTTTTTTCTGTTGTATTTGAACACGTGCAGGCTGCACGATTATAATAACTTCAACCGATAAGCGCCGACTGATACCCGCGCAATAATTTGTCTCAAATAAATTGTTATCAAAACGCAGGTTTATGGACGCGGACATAAGCCGATTAAGTGTAATGTAATTTATCCATGAACTTGACTGAAAGATTGTGATTCTATCACCATTAGCCACGAAAATGGGACCTCTAAACAGGCAAGTTTGATTTTCGGGGGACACGAACAAGCGAATTTATTGTGGGCAGTTTCGGCAGTCTGAGGGTTAATTAATCCCGAATTAAACGGAACTACTTTACGATAGTCCGATAGGACTATGTTTACTCTATGCATGTTCTCTGAAAAAATAGTGTGAATATTCCAGATAGAACTCTTTTTATCAGACGTTGTGTAACACCTTAAACATTGAGCAGTTATAGCGCACACCGAAATGTGTTGTCTTGCAAGATATCCCATCGCTTTAGCTAAATTTACCTTCCTACAATATCCATAAAGAGGATCATATATTATATACCCACGGTTTTAATTATAGAATATAAAATATATTGGTTTCGCGAATGACCAACTCAGAATTCCGTTAAAATAACAATAACAACCAGCACCTATAACGAACCGTTTTACTGGACTTGGCCTACTGGTCGCGTAGTTCCGACTTTTAAATAAACGGAATTTTCAACTCTATAAATAAAAGCCCCACAAGAATACATTCGCCCTGTCCACCACGCAATATCAAAATCTCAGCAGCTATAGATACACCACAGGTGGCGTAATTACATCGGTGACTTTAAGTTTACAATTTGAGCCTGTCCTCACTCTATCGATACGATTTATCATAAACATATTATACACCGGTGGCGTTAACTTTACAATTTCGGCATCTACGTTATTCTATCGGTACGATTCAGTAAGGTACAAACAATCTCCATAAATTACCCACAATTCAGTTCACTACACCAGGGGGCTCCCAATAGGTTATACAATATTTTCAGGGGCTCCCAATAGGTTATACAATATTTCAGGCTATCAGATTATTTATATTTTCAACAACATATTATTACACCGGTGACTTTAAGTTTACAATTTGAGCCTGTCCTGACTCTATCGATAGGAGTTATCATATTTTCATAAACGTATTATACACCGCTGGCGTTAACTTTACAATTTCGGCATCTACGTGATTCTATCGGTATGATTAAGTAAGGTACAAACAATCTCCAAGAATACATTCACCCTGTACACCACGCGATATCAAAAAACCAAAAGCTAGAAACACCACACTAGGTGGCGTAATAAGCCCTATTTTATTTTGAGCGTATATGGAAAGTTACAAATGACTTTTCTGGCCAAGG
Organism: Siphonodentalium dalli; assembly: GCA_032622095.1. NCBI lineage: Eukaryota > Metazoa > Mollusca > Scaphopoda > Gadilida > Siphonodentaliidae > Siphonodentalium > Siphonodentalium dalli. The sequence continues at coordinate 269,283,756 of CP136063.1, forward strand.
GCTGGATAACTCTAACTTAGTGCATATATAAATATTGCGTTGTGGGCAGTTGAGTTTAACGGTTAAGAACATCAACCAGTACCCCGGAAAGCATGTGGAACAATTCAAATTACGGGCAGTTTCCGAACTGCCCATAATTCGACGAGCTGCCCACAACGTTGGTAACAGCATGACAAAACTGCCCGTTTGTTGAAACTATATATATATGTATATATATAGCAATATGTGAAATATATATATATATATATATATATATATATATATATATATATATATATATATATATATATATATATAGTTCTATTTGGAATTGCATTCGTATAAAATAAATACTTGTATGATTGTGTTGTTCAACGCTGGTCCTGATATTCGCGATCGTCTTTTTATATGCGTTCTTTTTTATTTTGAATAAAATTATTCATTGCAAATAAGTATATGATCTTATGGTCTTATCTACTTGATTCACACTTAATACTACAGTCAATAACATTCGGTCAAGAGTTCTTCAGATCTTGTGTCTGTGTGATCTTGACTTCGACTCCGAACCCGACTCCGACATTAATTTATATTAAGCAATCGGATGCATTTGGTTGCTCTTGTTCGTTCGAAGTACCACGCCAATTGCGCACGGACAGCGCGATCAGTGAAATACCCTACGTGGTATCCGAACGTGATCGCATGCGCGTCATAAACTTTCGACCAATAACAAGTCGTGTGCTCTACCGACGTCTCTAACTGACCCCCTTGCTTCTACATCTCTGCAAGACGGATGTTAAACAAACTAACAAAGTCCATTCAATGAATCGAGAAATTTAGAGTTGGTAACTCATATATTTAACCGAATCACTGGACAGTATAAGCATCGTAGTGATATTGTTAGTATCTGTTCTGAGATAATTTTCATGTCTACTCAAACTTCAAAGATACCATGCACCTTGAGTACCAAAGTATACCATATAACACAAAGAAAGGTCAACACTACTAAATTACTGGTTATATCACATCCGTAGGGCTGTATGTTTTGCACTAAAATAGTATAGTATACATATGTAATATGATGATACGTAAACGTAATTTGCGCCCACTTGTTAATGTTCATGGGGTTATCAGATGAATGTTTTAATCTTTCAAAGATTTGATGACTAATTAACCGTAAGGTGACATAACAACAATCATACCGGTATATGTAAATGATCATACATACCGTAATTGTAAATGTTGTTTAAACAGTCCAAAATATTAAAATACAAGACAGTCAATGACTGTGGGTCGCTCACCAGACTGTAAAGACTGAGAAGACGGGGACTCTGAAGACTACAAGAGTCAGTACTTGACAAAATCACTTAAGACAAGTAGTTCTAAACATGGACATAGCTGGAAGTTCTCAGATGAGCAGGTCTCTTCACCTTGGAATTTCTAATTGCACACCACTGGCAAATCTCCAACCCCTTACCATTTAAAGACAACCATACCACAATACTAAGTTCAAAAAAGTCCTTCTGTATATCCCTCTTAGGTTTAATTTTACGACTGGTGCCAGTACTTCAAGCTGGGAAAAACCAACAAAATATTTTCTCAATCTTGAAAAGCGGAATTGCATATCAAAAACCCTGACCAATCTTACAAAATTAAATGGGGATAGTCTTACAAACCAAAACGATATCTTAGAAGAGACTCCTAATTTTTACCAGACACTATACTCTTCAAAACCAATCAATAGCTATCACACCGAAAATGTGTTTTCTGATTTGGACAACCCCACCCTTTCACCAATGTCTGCGCAAAATATTGAAGGTCCCATAACTCTAAATGAACTTACAACAGCTTTGAAGAAATCTAAAAATGGCAAATCTAGTGGCCTAGATGGTTATCAGTATGAATTTTGGAAATTCTTTTGGTCAGATTTAGGTCAAATTCTATGTGAATCACTAAACGAATCCTTTGACGCTGGAGAATTATCCATCACACGAAAACAAGGCCTGATTACACTCATTCCAAAGAAAGTCAACGATCGCCAACTTTTAAAGAACTGGAGACCAATAACCTTATTAAACTGTACCTATAAATTAGCATCATCGTGTATTGCCGAAAGATCAAAAACCGTACTACCAAACATTATCAATCCTGATCAGACTGGATTCCTAAAAGTCAGATATATCGGCGACAATACAAGGCTAATATATGACATTATTTATAATACGAAAATAAAAAATAAGGTAGTGCTTCTTCTTCTCGTTGACTTCGAAAAGGCATTTGATTCTTGATTCCATTAAAAATGGATCTCAGTGTTCTATAAAAATATAAATTCTCCCGTTCTCGTTTATGTGCATATATCACAAAATTTTATTATTTCTCGAGGCTGTCGACAGGGAGCCCCAATTTCACCCTATATTTTTTTAATATGCGCGGAAGTGCTAGCACTAATGGTTAGAAATAATAGAAATATTAAAGGTATAACCCTCGGTGGTGAAGAATACAGATTAACCCAATACGCAGACGACACGACACTCATCCTGGACGGCAATGAAACAAGTGTAAGAGAAGCATATCACATTCTTGACGTTTTCGCACAAATTTCTGGTTTATGGATCAACCCTAGTAAATGTCAGGCGTCGTGGATTGGTTGTTATACAGGGCGAAGTGACCATATATGCCCAGACCTCAATATAAATTTTCAGGTTCTTTCGACCTACTTGGTCTCCGCTTTAATACAAACTTAAACTTAATGTCAGATAATTACGAAAAACAATTCGACGACATAATAAGATCCATTGAAATTTGGAACACAGATTACTTACCCCGCTAGGTATAATAACGGTGATTAAATATCTCATACCCAAACTTACTCACCTATTCATATCGCTGCCCAACCCAGAACCACAATTTGTACATAGACTAGAATCATTGTTTTTTAACTTTGTGTGGGGCAGCAAGCGTGACCGAGTCAAGAGAAAACTGTTATGCCAAGACTATAAACAAGGTGGCATCAAGATGGTAGATATTAAAAACTTCATCACTTCCATGAAAATAACATGGATCAGGCGTTTAGTGAACAAAAGCTCTAAATGGACAAACCCCGTTGACAGAACTCCCTATTCTTAAAGACCCTTTTTTCCTCACCTATCATTATTCATATTGATACAGTAAAGCGAAAAAGGTTCAAAATCATTTTTTGGCGCGACGTACTTATAGCATGGGCAAATTTCCTTGAAAAAAATATTAGAAATGTAAACATATCTACATGCACTCTCTGGAACAACGCCAATATAAAAATGAATGGAAGCCCTATCAATTTTTCTGCATGGCGCAAGGAGGGAATATATTTTGTACACGATCTGTTACAAGAAAGCGGCAATTTCCATACGACTGAAACGGTATACTCAACTTACAAAATACGTACAAACTTCCTTATCTTAAATAGTATCCGACGACAGCTTATCTTTTACTCACACAAAATCTCAAAACCCATTGTCCGAAGCCCGATGCCCACCCTCCCAGATAATTTCGTGACCCTACTCAGAAATCATCGCGGAGGACGCGATTTCTATGACATATTGAACCACGATTGCCATGTACCCACTTCCCATGCAAAATGGCAAAGAAGAAATTGACTGGAATATATACAATAAACTACCATTTTCCACGACGCCTGACACACAGCTTCAATGGCTTCAGTATAGAATTAACTCTAGAATTATATCAACTGATAGCTTCCTGAAAATAGCCAAAATTCGACAAGATGACACATGCGTGCGTTGCAAAGACAAGAAGGAAAGCATATCACATATATTTTGGGAATGTGAACACGTTCTAACTTTTCTGACAGACATACATTCATGGGGTAACCGAAACAACGTCAAATTGCAAGCGATTAAACGAATAATGATAATTGGGTACCGCTGTGTAAATGACAATTATACCACTAATTTATTCTGACTCTTAGTAAAACAATATATCTATAGAACAAAATTCACACCAGAAAAATTAACAATTTCGTCATTCCAAGGAGATTTGGGCTTTCGATATAAATGTAAAAAATATAATGCACGCCGTGAATTTAAATTGGAAGAGTTCGAAAAAGACTGGTTCGTGTTCAAATTTGCCGTGAAAGAAAATGCACAATAATTACTCCCATCACCAGAAATGTTATTATTGCTACTATTATATTACTCCCACTATTCATAGCCGTCCTTAGTTGGCCATGCATGAATACAGAAATGTTGACCAGAGCACATAACTAATTATTACTTCCATTGTGTGAAAATATTCCCACATCACATGTTCTTATACTCTGTTAAAGAAACTATATCTACTTGTTCACCACCGATAACAGCCGACCTTCACCCACGGGACTAAGGCTACGTTCACACACCTCGACAAATTGCACGCCAAATTTCCACCCGATTCGTCAAATTAAAGCCAATTCCTGCACATATGAATGATATATCTTGAATTCTTAATGCATATTATTTTAGCATTAGAATATATGATTTTAGATACTAAACACAAATACCGATTACACAGTTGACCCTTAAAAATATTTTTATATTGTATGTCTGAAATGTCTAAAATTCCATGAGCGCATATATATTTCCAGGCTTCGAAACTGTCCAATATATATTAGACGGCAATGACTGAAAATAATACTCGTAGTTTATACTCCATATTTAGCAAATCTTTGACATGTAAGTCAAATGCTACGTATTCCCCTGACAGGGTATCCCGGTTCGTGAACGTGGCCTCAGTCGGGATTGTATGTAAGTCACGTTTGAAAGCTGGTATGTCTGTAGAGAGCGCAAGACAGAGCGATAGGCGTGTGTCTGCATATTAATGCATTCTTTAGATGTAACTTGTCTTAGCTATGTATACGTATGTTCGAACGTTATTCAATAAAAATATTATTAAAAAAAAGGACTTCAAGCTCTTAAACGTTTGAAAATTACCAACCTGACACCCCCATAAAGTTACAATTTGTGGCCAATTTGGTTCAACTGTTTAACCTGAAGTAGGAACATATGGACTGATGGTTTAAAAACATACATGTTGGAAAATTAAACCAAACAATGAGAACAATTCTAACTTATCTTTGGTGTGAACATCTAATCTACAACTAATGTAGTATCAGGCATGAAATATTTGACTGTTTAACTTTTGATCAAAGTAGGGGGTCAAATCTCCACCCCTCTACACTCATTCTCCATTGCCTCAAACATTGCCACACCCGCGCTGTCTAGAAATCAATATTATTATACCAGTACCAAACAGCAATGAGGAGAGTTAAATCTCTTATCTCTGCCCTATTAGAACAAATGTGAAGCCCCATCTATGAGATCCATTCATCTAGTAATATCAATATCCCCCCCATTTTTTCTTTGAAAAATCAGGGTATGATTTCACCTGGATAAGTGGTGGTTAAGAAACTAATATTGGAACAGCCGAGTCTGTATTTAGTGTGTCTGACATTTGCAGGTGAATTAAATGACAGTAATCCACAAGGTGGACTAACATCACCGAATTCACCCTCGGGGAAATCATTTCCTAAAAATTACCTCATTTGAACAAATCTGAACCCGGGTCACCCAAGGCCCATCCTTACCAAATATAAGCTATACAGGCCTAATGGTCCTTGAGAAAAAATTGTTTTAAGAGTTACTATGGAGGGAAAGAAAACAATTATTGATAGACTGATGGATAGACATCCCAACAGGCAGACGGATGGAAGCCTGACAGATAGAAGACAAATCCAATCCAATATATACCCCAATTTTTCTTTGACAAATCAGGATATGATTTCATCTGGATAAGTGGTGGTTAAGAAAATAATATGAAACAGCCAAGCCTGAATTAGTATGTCTGACATTTGCAGAATTATGTTCATGTAACTAAAACAAAGTTTCAATTTGATACTTAGTATACTTCACAGAAGACGACGCCTAAGCAGCATTAGGTCCATGGATTGTGTATTCGGTGATGCTAACCTGCTGTATGGGATAGCAACACTAAATTCACCCTCTGGGGACCTCATTCTGCAAATGTCAGACACACTATTTCCAGACTTGAAGAAATCTATAAAGCCATTCACAGTACCATTGTATGTCAGGGAAACCAATTCCTATAAATCATTACCTAACCTTGGGAGCAGCAAATAACGATTACATTCCACCCGTTTAAAATATGGGAACTTTGTTGAGTTCTGACTGGTGAACTTCAAAGCATTCAACACACAAAGCAGGCAATATATTTCTTTGTTCCATAATAATCTATTTCACAGTAGGGGTCATAGTACAAATTCCAGATTGCATGATTGTTGCCATGTTTGGAGTCGATATCGCAATTGATACACATTGCATTGATTACCCGGAAGAAATTCAACGATTATAAGGGATGCAAATCAGATTTGGCTCAACAATTTGATATAGTTCATGCATGCAATCTCGAGCGGGGACCTGCACTTACTGTGGAATACCGGTGCATTATTTTTGACTGAGGAACAGGTATTACCTAAGAAATATATAGTAGCTGCAATGTTTTTATCAATGTTATAAACTTCCCTGTCAGAACATGAACATGATTTGAACTGGTGAATTATGATATATATACGGACGTAGTCAGAGAATGATTCGTCACATGCAATGATCTAGCCAGATATATAACCTCCCTGAGAAGGGGGCGAAAAAACCAAACCAAACACAAGGCTGGAGGGCGGGTGTGTCGGGCCGGATATGGTGTGTAATGCAATTTTTCATACACTGCAATTTACCCATGCTGTCCTTTATTAATGGTATATATATATACTCTCATATACACAAATATTTAACATTTAGAGCATATTTAACTGCATTTTGGGGGTCTATATATGGTCTAATAGCGGTACAAATGCAAGCATTCTGGCAAATATAACTCGAAATTGCCACTAGAATTCACATCAGAATGATCAGATCCATTCCTTGTGTGTGAACTAATATTGTAGTTGTGTATTGTGTAGCAATGTTGTGACTGACTGGAGGTCCAGAGCCTGTCAGTATTCGGCTAGAAACTATGGTTTGATGTCTGGAAGGACGAGATGGTACTGCATGGATTAAACCCCATGTTTATATTTTGCATAATAATTATAATTACTCCGTCTGTCCATAGTACGCCTGTCACTCACATGGGCTAATAGTTTTACGGGGCTAACGCCATATTATGGCTGAAGGGGTCACTCTCACCAAACAAGACAGCCAATGACTGGGGGGTCGCCCACCTGACTGTAAAGACTGAGAAGACTGGGACTCAGAAGACTACAACAGTCAGTAATTGTCAAAATCACACAAAAGACAAGTAATTCTAAACAGGTACATAGCTGGTGGTTCTCAGATGAGCAAGGCTCTTCACCTTGAAATTTTTAATTGCACACCACTGACAAATATAAAACCCCTTGCCATGTTAAACAAGACAACCAGACCACAGTCCTAAGTTCGCAAAATTCCTTTTGCAAAACCCTCTCAGAATGAAATTTTACAACTGTTACCAGTACTTCAAGCTTTCGAAATTTCCAACCTGACATCCCCCATAAAGTTAAAATTTGCGGCCATTTCGGTACTACAGTTTAACCCAAAGTAGGAAAATATGGACTGTTACTGGTTGAAAAATAAAATGGAACACTATCAGGCATGAAATTTCTAACTGTTTGAAAATTTTGATCAAATTATCGGGGGGTCAAAACCCCACCCTCTACACTTTCCCGTCCCATTGCCCCACCCAGACAGCTTAGTAATCAAGAGAAATCTATACATTAGTATACATGTACCAGTAACCAAAAGCACAGGTATCTCCGCCCCTATTTGAACAAACGTGAATCCCCTATGAGATCCATTCATTTGGTAATTTCAGATGGTAGATTTTTATAGTTGAACTGAACTGATTTTCCTAAAATAACCCCAAATCTGAACAAATCTAAACCTCAGTCACCAAAGGACCCTCCATACCAAAAATAAGCTAAATAGGCCTGATGGTTCTTGAGAAGAAATTGTTTTAAGAATAACTATAGAAGGAAATAGTTATGGCCCTGGCTTCTCACCTATTTGACCTGATGAACTCATTTGAACAGATCTGAATGTGAGTCATCTAGGGGACATCCACACCAAAATATATATACCCATTTGGTCTTTAATATGTATATGGAGAAGAAAACAATTGATGGACGGATTGAGACATAATGACAGATGGATGGATGGGAGAACAGTCTGACATAGAGACAAATTCAATTCAATATACCCCCCAAGTTTTCTTTGCAAAATCAGGGTTTAATGAGTTGAACTGGAAACTGGTGGTTAAGAAAATAATATTCGAAAAGCCAAGCCTGAACATACATGTAGTATATTTGCAGAATGAGGTCCCAAAGGGTAATTTAATGACGCAATCCTGCAATGCAGGCTAGCATTACCAAATTCACCATATGGGGACCTCATTCTGTTTAGGCCTCAACTGCTATAGGAGACATAGCATCAGAATGCTTGAAGTTCTCCAGTTAAAGTAGGTGGTGTGCACCCATTGGGCACCTCAATTATGCATTTTTTCTGCTAAAATTAGGGGATATAGAAACTAAACAGAAGGGAAAATGTAAGTAAAAATGTCAATGTAAGACCCTTATACTTCCCACAAGATGAGGCCTAAGCAAAATGAGGACCCTGACAAGTGTATTTTGTGATTCTGTGGATGTAGCATAACTAAATTCACCCTCCGGGGACCTCATTCTGCAAATATCAGACACACTAATTTGAAGTTTGAGAACAACAGTTTGTTTTGATTTGCTGGCTAAGCATTTGTTCACACCTGTCAGCCTGATAACATCTCAATTGATGTGTATTCATATTAACTCTCTCTGTCTGCAGCTAATACAATTGACTGAATCTGCTAGTGGGGGAGACCCTGTAAGTTATCATATGAGATGGGGTGGGATGCTGTTGGTTGGGGGCAGGGTGGTGGTCTGTGTCATGTGCGGGGGGGGGGTAATGGAAAGGGAAAGTTTCCATCATTCCATTAATGATTTTCATAACTCTGCTGATGTTACAACGGTGTCAGTTTTTCTAATTTTTTTAAATGTTTTAAAACAAAACTAATAATTGTTTTTGTATGTTAAATTGATCAAGGAGTTAAATCTGAATGTTTTTTTTTATTATTGGAGTTATGTCCCTGGGTCCACCCCTATTTGACCCAGTGACCCCATTTGAACAAATCTGAACCCCAGTCATTCAAGGACCCTCCACACCAAATATAAGCTATATTGGCCCAATGGTTCTAGACAAGAGGTCGTTATAAGAATTACCAATGATGAATATAGTTATGGCCCTGTTTTCGCAACTGTTGGACCCGGTGACCTCAATTTGAACAAATCTGAATGTGCGTCATCCAGGGAACATCCACATCAAATATGAACCCATTCGGTATTATGGTTCAGAAGAAGATGTTTAAATAATTGTTGACATACAGATGGACGGACGAGGAGTGATGAATATAGCGCCACCGGAGAATTCCTCTCAGGTGAGCTAAACAAGACAGTCAATGAATGTGGGTCGCTCACCAGACTGTAAAGACTGAAAATATCACTTAAGACAAGTAGTTCTAAACATGGACACAGATGAAGGTTCTCTGATGAGAAGGGCTCTTCAACTTGAAATTTCTAATTGCACACTACTGACAAATCTCAAACCTCTTACCTTTTAAAGAAGACAACCATACCACAGTACTAAGTTCACAAAAATCATTTTGCACATCCCTCTTAGGTTTATTTTACAACTGGTACCAGTACTTCAAGCTCTCAAACATTTTAAAATTACTAACCCCATAAAGTTAAAATTTGTGGCCAATTTGGTCCAACAGTTTAACCTGGAGTAGGAACATATGGACTGTTGGTATAAAAACATACATGTTGGAAAATAAAACCAAATTATGGCAACAATTCTAGCCTATTTTTGATGTGAGCATCGAATCTACAGCAAATGTTATACCAGGCATGAAATTTTCAACTGTTTATATTTAATTAAAGTAGGGGGTCAAAACCCTACCCCCTCTACACTTCTTCCCCATTGCCTCAAACATTGCGCCCACACAGGCTGCCTATAAATCAATATTATTATATCAGTACCAAACAGGATAGAGAATAGTTAAATCTCTTAGCTCTGCCCCTACATGTATTAGAACAAATGTGAATCCCAATCTATGAGATACATTCATCTAGTATTATCAAATACCCCCCAATATCCAATAGTGCATGATTTCACTTGGATAAGTGGTGGTTAAGAAAATAATATTGGAACAGCCAAGTCTGTATTTGGTATGTCTGATCTTTGCAGAATGGGGTCCACAAAAGGTTAATTTAATGACACTACTAGTATTCCCCAGGGTGGATTAGCATCAACGAATTCACCCTCTGGGGACCTCATTTCCTAAAAATACCCCATTTGAACAAATCTGAACCGGGTTACCCAAGGGCCATCCATACCAAATGTAAGCTAATATAGGCTTAATGGTTCTTGAGAAGAAATTATTTTAAGATTTACTATGGAGGGAAAGATTTATGTCCCTATCTTTACACCTATTTGATCTGATGAACTTATTTGAACAAATCTGATTGTGAGTCACCTAGGGAACAGGCACACTGAAATATTATAGACATATTTGGTCTTTAATATGGAGAACTTGAGAAAACAATTGTTGATAGACGGATGGATAAACATCACAACAGACAGATGGATGGAAGGACCACATGACAGACATAAGACAAATTCAATCCAATATACCCCCAGTGCTTCTTTGAAAAATCAGGGTATGATTTCTTCTGGATAAACGGTGGTTAAGAAAATAATATGACAGCCAAGTCTGAATATAGTGTGTCTGACATTTGCAGAATGAGGTCCCCAAATGGTGAATTTAATGACAATATTCTGCATGGCGGGCTAGCATCACCAGATTCATCCTCAGTCTGATTAGGCCTCACAAGCCATCCAGAAACTAAGGAACAGATTCAAGTTCTACAGTTGAAGTTTGTAATGTACACCCATTGAGCACCTCAATTATGCATTTTATCTTTTGCAAATTTGGGGAACAAAGAAACTGAACACAAGGGAACAAGTCAAAAATTAACTAAAACAAAATTTCAATTTGACACTTAAGATACTTCCAAGAAGATGATGCCTAAGCAGAATTAGGTCCATGTAGGGTGTATTTGGTGATGCTAGCCTGCTGTATAGGATAGCAACACTAAATTCACCCTCTGGGGACCTTATTCTAAAAATGTCAGACACACTAAATTCCGGCAGTTTGTTTAAAATTGCTAGCACTTACAATGTTTACACCAAACTCCATATAGCGCCCTCTACGTTATCACTGCGATATACCACTGCCCGAAGGATAGTACTGTTTTTAACTATGCGGACCGATGTCTCTAGTTTTATAATGGGGAATCCCATTCAAAATGTCAGCTGGCTTTTCAACTCCCAGAACAAAAGTAAAAAGCCTTGTGTTTTGCCTGCTTGATGTTTTAAATTGAAAAATACTAAATGTATTAAAGAAGACATGCGTCGGAAACTAACGTCTTTGTTCGGGGCATCTGTTGATGAATTACCGGCAACTGCTTCCATCTGTCAGAAGTGTCTCAATAGAGTATCATCAAATTATGAATTCAAATCCAGTTTCTTGAAAAATTTGTCAGAGTATATGGAATATAAAAATATTCTCCATTGCATCAAGTTGCCCCTTCTTAACCCACTGCCAACACTTACTAGTACCGTATAATTAATGTCAAAATGTGGTACCATGGACTTCTAAATGATATTAAATTATTTGCTAAAATATTTATACCGGGTAGTGTTGGAATTATAAGTTGGTCCCAGTTAGAGAAACTGTCTTACAAATGAATAATGAAATGATATATACCTGCTATGCTTGTTTGTTACATGACATGGACAACTGGAAATTAATGTAGCTGGTGTTATACAGGTATTTTATTCATTTTTTTAAAAATAGGGATAGATAAATTTATAACTTGGATGTATATGTCCGTGTAGATATATGCCAAAATATAAACTGTTTAAAATATAGTTTTAGCATGCAGTAAATGTAGGTTCTGCCCTGTTAAGTGGATCACTCATGAACACAGTATGATACTATAATAGTACCATTCTACTGGATGCAGCAATCTGCTAATGCCATGAAATTTGGTCATGTTGACATATGCCCTTTAACTTTTACGTAGCTTATTTCTCTCAGAGTAGATAACATATTTCCGTGAAAGTGAAATAAATTTATATTTATATCGTCACAAATGATCTTGGTCGGGATTTTTAAAGTCTTTAATTTAAGCTACCTGTATCCGGTCCTCATACGCTACAGTAAGACATGGCGTGTCATCAATCAGCACTGATATGAACATAGTGTGTTTGGCTAACTTGTCAAAGTTTAGATCCAAAAAAGTTGAATGCCTGGAGTGAATGTATCTACCACGAGGTCTCAAGCAGTCTACCTCTTCGCATGCAAAATAGCAAAATAACATTGAATGTCTCAATGACACCAATAGCTTGAGGGTGGGAACGATCCACCATATGGTAGATATTCAACCAGGCTTTTTTTAAAGTTTAAACTAAATTCAACACATAAAAAGATCAGTTTTTGAATTGATGACTGATGTACAGTACAGTACACGTACATGTACACATCAAATACCGTAGTAGTAACAATTAACATTATGAATAATTATAGAATAATGACAGTAGCGCGGTATTAACTACTACGGGTACTAATAGTACTTACTAGTCTATCATAACATATGTGCACAACTGCACATGCTGTATGGGGAATATGGACAACACCAATAGTTACAATACAATTTAGTATAACACTTTTTTTTAATTGTACATGTAATTCAAAATGTTAAAAAATAACATTGAATGATTGACTGCATGAGATCTATGGGAAGCCAAATTGACATTTAATAAATAATTGAGCTTTTAAAAGCGCAATAAGGAAAGCGCAATAAGGAAATCTCCAATTGCGCTTAAGTGCAATAAGGAAATACTTAAGCGCAATAAGGAATCTCTTATTGCGCTTAAGCACAATAAGGAATATTCCTTATTGCGCTTAATCTCAATTAGCCACATTACATAAACTCCCTTTAATTCAAATGGTTTAGTCCATGGTACAATGGGTGGAACAAATATAGGATACTTGTAATTCTACTATTTGCAGAGGGGTGATCTCATGAGGAAGATATTAATTGAGCTTAAGCTCAATAACTAATGTCTTATTGCGCATAACTGCAATAAGGAATCCCTTATTGAGCTTAAGTGCAATAAGGGAGGATCTAGATATTAGAGATTCCTTAGTGCGCTTAAGCCCAATTATCTGTTAAATATCAATTTGAATTTGGCTTCTCATAGAGATCATCAGTGATGTCTATGGTCAACAGCTTTGAATACTCAATAATCTGCTATTTTAGTATTTATCAAGACACGATTTAACATGACTCATGAGTTTCGGCTTTACGTGACATGACACAAATTCACACAGCATTATTTAAAATAAAAATAGTTTAGTTTTAAAGTGACTCAAAATTAGGCATGCAATGTAAATAAACATGGCATGGCCGGGTGCAGACCCGCTGAAATCATATCCACAAAGCCAACGGCATACTATAATAGTTTGACTCGAAGAATTGTATAAGATAAATAGTAAATACATGTACATACCATAGAAATAATCCATTAGTCTATTGTTGACAGATTCGAGCCATTAATTTACCGGCGCCAGCCTCCGCTCCAGTGTCACATTATGACTGTCTCCAGTCCAGTGAAAAGAAAATGAAATCTAATTATCTACACTTCCAGTCAAACATTCTCGAGATCAAATTTGCAGCTCATCACAATTGAATAAACATTGATCAGATATATGTGTGTAAAGACCCACTACATGCTTTTGATGAAGCGTTCTAATCCGATTCCATTCGAGTCGAGAATTTAAATCATGTTTAACTCCGATTAAAATCTTTAGAATGTTGATACGCAGATATAAAATTCATGGAATCGAATGTCGCCATTTTGCAAAAACACAAGTTCGGGAAGTCTATTTTTAGCGCAGTAAATCGTCGAAACTATATTTATTCAATTATTACCTTATTTTGACCACCAAATGTTTCCAATATTGCTAATTATTTTGGTATTCTTTCGGTGTTGATAAGAGCAATATGAACTGAGCCAGCCATATACAATTGTAACCCTAAAACATAAGAACTAAAAACACGTAAGAAATTCTTACCAAAATGTCATTATGGCAGTGGTATCTCAGCGTAGCAATGGGAGATAGCTCTGCCTGGAGTTGTGTTTACACAAGCTGCCCGATGACATATTATTATAATCTAGATAAATGACATGTGTGACTGTCTCACTGTCTATCCACAACGATATATCTGCAACTTTAATAGAACAGGTATTAAAGTTGGAAGCTGGAGATGATATCCGTTGGTAGGGATGTTGGTTGAGTGCAGGCCACTGCAGGGTTGGGGTCGGGGGGGGGGGTTTCTGGCACATGGGTAATGAAATATGTCTGTAATTTCATTAAAGATTAAAGTTTCATAACTATGCAGATGTTATAATGGTGTCACTGTTTTCCAAATTTTATAACATGTTTAAAAAAAAATTGTTTGTTAAATTGAGCAAGGTGAACATTCCAAAAATAGGAATTTAAATTTTTTTTTAGTTATGTCACTGTTTCCGCTTATATTTGACCCAGTGACCTCATTTGAACAAATCTGAATAACAGTCTCCCAAGGACCCTTTGTACCAAATATGAACCCATTCGGCCCAATGAAATTTGAGAAGAAGAGTTACATGTTTGGACCTGGCTTCGCAACTATTTGACCCAGTGACCTCATTTGAACACATCTGAATGAGAGTCACATGGGAAACATCCACACGAAATATGAACCCAAGCGGTTTTATGCAAATTATGGTTCGAGAGGAGATGTTCAAAGAATTGTTGACGGACGATGTATGGACGAGGACTGATGACTATAGATCCACCGGAGACTTCGTCTCAGATGAGCTAAAAAGCGCTGAAGGGTACACAGGATATTTTAGGTGTGAGAGTAACAGATCATATGAGTTGATAGACAAGCAAATATTTCACTGATTGGCTTGATGCACTGATGAGCAATGTGATGAAAGTTATATTCTAGCCATTGATAGTCGCATTAATGTTTGAGAAAGTTGCTTGCTCTTTTTCCATGCACTCAATGATCTTGGCTTTTGTTACATCAAGACAACTTTATTTATTTCCGTTTTCATTACTTGAATCTACTTTCCGAAGGGTGTCGGGAAGGAATTTGTTTCACCCCACCGCCCCATATGTAACATGCTATATAGCTCAATGTCATCTCTACTGAGGCCCATATGAGGTCCCAGTAACATAAATATGGTGTTTTTGGCAGTTTTAAATTCTTATAATATGTTTTAAACTGTTATAAATGTCATATAAGGGTACAAAAGGTCTTTAGTACAAAATTTGAATGAAGGTGTAAAAGACGCCTTTTTTCCCCTCGGGCCACCCACCACCCCGGCATACACATGTGTCTTCCTGCAAATTTGTTACTACCTCCCCCTGTTAACAGTACTTAATAGTTGAGGAATATAACAAGGAAGAAAATGATTAGGGTGAATTTAAGTCTTGTGGTGTGGGGTGTAGGGGTAACCTGTCAGCTTCCAGAGTATTATACTTACTCTTGGGCTCCAAATAAACATGCATGGACGTTTATTATTTTCATGGGAAATTTCCCCCATGCAGTGCTTATTTGGGTCTGCACGTTTATTAATTTTGAGGCTATTACAATTTAAAAGGGCACAATGTCAAGATTTCTATATGATTCTGATATCAAAATGATGAGCTTATAACTTTATGAATGTACATATTCAAGTATACATGTATGGCATACAAATGGACATTTAATTAATATTGAATAAAATACCACATGAGACATACATGTACTATGTCGATTCCTATACTTGACTTACTACAAAAATAATTTGTTTAACCAGGCATGTTGGTGTTTTACTCAAAGTCCCCCTGCACTATTATTTGGGTCTGCACTTTTATTAACATTCAATGGAATTCCCACCCCTGCGCTATTAATTGGGCCTGCACTTTCATTTGGAGCCCGAGAGTAGTATTTGTTTTTTCATTGCCATCACGTGACCTTTTTTTATCTCTGGTGACGACGTCATCAATGACAAATCATAAATGTTTTGCTACCAATGGATAGAGTATTCCAATACCTACAAAATGGCACACCACATGTTAAAATCCAATCACTTATATGCAGGGATGTGGCTGGATGGTCTTTGTTCGGAGGGTATCCTTCTTCGGGAAATTCCAATTGCACACCCTCCTATTGCACCTCAACACTCAGGCCTAATGTCCGATATATTCATAAACCATCGTTCTATATTCCCGGTATGAGTACATTCAGATATTTTAACCTGAAAAATTCCATAAATCCTAACATCTAGAACTCCAGACAAATGCACACGGCTATGGACAAGAGACCAGGACACACTGGGCTGACCATGGTTGTTTGGCCCGGTGAATTTTGAAAACTACAATGTATACAAGAAAATCTCAAATCCTAGCATCTAGACTGGCCTCAACTGAAGCTTTCCTATAGTGTTGGAAATTTCAAACCTCATACTCCCCCTCAGGTTGGAAAGTTCTACAACTGATGACCATTTCAGTCCACAAGTTTGATCAAATGTAGTAAAATATATTGTTTTGTTAAACTAATTACATGTACCTGTTTTTGATTGGCTATGGGGGAGGGACAATGACACAACAGGCCAACCATGGTTCAGCCTGGTGTGCGACAATTTTGAAAATCTGAACAAAAAAATCGTAAAATCCTAGCACCTAGACCAGCCTCAAGCCTTTCTAGTCGAGTTGGAAATTTCACTTAGATTGGAAAATATCCAACTGATGACAATTGAAATGACAATGCTGACCAAATGTATGACAATACTTTTTTCTTATATTAAATAGCAGTTTTTGACTGGCCACGGGGGAGGGACCAGGACACACGCTTTCCTAGTGTAGGAAATTTCCAACTTTTCACCCCCCTTAAGGTTGGAAAATTTCCAGCTGATGACCATTTCAGTCCAAAATATTGACCAAAAAAAGGAAAATATGCAAATATTGTTCCAAAAACAATTAATTCCTCCAATAAATTGTTTGAAAATCAAACTTCAAGAACATATTCAACTTATTTGTTGGTGTGAAATTTCCAACTAATTTTTGGCAGGTATGACATTTCCAACTGTTGTGGGTGAGACACTCCCAACCCCCGTCGTCGCGTCTCTGCTTATATTGGAACTGTATCCCCGACCACATCATAATAGGAAATGAAAGTGTCAATGACAAGTAATGTAGCTCAACTTGGAAAGGGGACGATTTCCCACACCCATCATATTAATCAGAACATTCAAATTTGCGAAGAAGTTACATTTTTGTGATCAGGAGTAAATGGAATGATGAATTGAATTTTGAAATCCAAGATGACTGCTGACGGCCACATTATTTTTTGCCAAATGACCCCAAAATGTCTACATGTCAATGTTAACTTCCAAGCAAAATTGCATGATGATCCGAAAAAGTTATGACCTGTAGCCAGTGCCAAAGGATTTAGTCATTCAGAGTAAATTCCGAGATGGCTGTTGGTGGCCATGATTTATGGCCGAATGACCACAGAATGATTCATGCCCATCTACTGTCAATGATAACGTCCATGACAAATGTTCACGATGAGCCAACCAAAGCTAAGACTTGTAGCCCATGCCAAAGGATTTAGTTATGCAAAGTATAAAAACCAAGATGGCTGCCGGCGGCCATGTTTTTTGCTGAATCACCCCAAAATGAAGCGATCCCATCTACATGTCAATATTAACATCCGCAACTAATTTCATGGTCATCAGACAAACAGTACGGCCTGTAGCCCGTGCTAATAGATTGCATTTTGAAATACAAGATGGTCGTCGGCAGCCATGTTTTTCGGCCGAATTACCCCAAAATGACTCATTCCCATCTACCAGTACATGTCATTGTTATCATCATGACCGAATTTCATGATGAACCAACCAAAGGTACGACCTATGGTAGCCCATGCCAAAGGACTTAGTCATGCAAACAGTAAAAACCAAGATGGCTGCCTGCCAACGTCCATGTTTTATGGCCGAATGACCCCAGAATGACTCTTTCCCATCAACATATCAATATTAAAATCCACAACAAATTTCATGATGATCAGATCAACACTTCGGCTAATAGCCCGTGCTAATGGATTGAATTTTTAAATCCAAGATGGCTGCTGGTGGCCATGTTTTTATGCCGAATCGCCCCAAAACGACGAAATGTACGACTTGTAGCCCGTGCCAAACGATTTAGTCATGCAAAGAGTAAAATCCAAGATGGCTGCCGGCCATGTTTTTTGCCGAATGATCCCAAAATAACTTGTTTCCCACCTACATGTCAATGATAACATCCATACAAACAAAATGTCATGATGATCCGACCTGTAGTCTGTGCCAAATGGTTTAGTCTGACATGCAAAGAGTAAATTCCAAGACGGCTGACGACAACCATGTTTTTTTGCCAAATGACCCCAAAATGACTCTTTCCCATCTACATGTCAATATTAACATCCATGACAAATTTCATGGCGTTCAGACAAACAGTATAGCAAGTAGCCTGTGCTAATACAAGTAGATTAAATTTTGAAATCCAATATGGCCATCGGTAGCCATGTTTTTTGGCCGAGTGACCCCAAAATGACTCATTCCCATCTACATGTACATGCAAATGCAAAATTTCATAATGATCTAACAAAGGTACGACCTGTAGCCAGTGCCAATGGATTTAGTCATACAAAGAGTAATGTCAAAGATGGCTGTCAGCGGCCATGATTTATGACCGAATGACCCCAAAATGATTCATTCCCTTCTACATGTCAATATCAACAGCCATGACAAATTTCATAATGATCCGAGCAAAGGTATGACCTGTAGCCTGTGCCAAATGATTTAGTCATGCAAAGAGTCACTCCCATTATCTGAGACGAGGCAAGCGGGGTAACCAAAATGGTGAAATACTGAGTCATAAGTCTTTCAGCGACCACTTCCGCGTGCTTTGTGGGGAGCGCATAGGCCATTTTGTGCAAACTGACTAAATATATGACTGTAAGAATCTATGAATTTCCACTAGCATTAGGTGGGTTAAATTTGCCCATTAAATCTAGCGCGATCATTTCCCATGGTCGATTCGGAATATCCGTCATTTGATTCGGGATGCGGGTAGTGTTTTGATTTCTTTGTTTACAAATGTGGCAATTGTTAGCGAAACTGACTATCATCGGGAACATTCGTGGCCAAAATATCGCAAACGTATGGTATGGTACATTCGTTGGGAGCCATAATGACCGATAATATGATATTCAGAAATTATCTGCTTAGTCAGCTTTTCTGGGACATAAATGCGTTCCGATGCTTGCTCATTAAAGACAGACATATAGTATATAATTCCGTCTTTCAATATAATTGCTTTGTTATCTTTTCGGGTGGTTTGTCGGATTTTAATTTGCGAATTATGTCTTAAATAATGTGGTCATCTTTCTGCATTTCTTCGATATTGGTGGGTACATTTAGTTGTTCATTTTCGGAAATTAGTATAGTGTCGGGCAACGTGTGCGCTTTTTGTTTACCTATTGTCTTGACATAAATTTTAATTTTCTGTGAATCTAATATGTTTAGTGATCGGTCGTTGAACGTTATGTCATATGGCGTTTTCTCTTCACTTTCCATTGAACATTCTGACATACTCTGTTGGTTTGTCGGGTCCACTCGAGAACAAAAGTCTGCAGCGATATTATCAGACCCTTGTATATAAGTCATTTTTGGATTGTATGCGGAAATTTCAATAAACCATTTTTGAATACGTTTATTAGCCATCTGAGTATTTTGAAACATAGAAACTATGGGTAAGTGATCTGTTCGTATTTCTACGTCTGATCCCTCCAGATAGAAATTGAGTTTCTTTAGACATACATATATGGCGGGTGCTTCGCGCTCTGTGGTACTGTAATTTCGTTGAGAGTGATTCAACTTTTTGCTGACAAACAAATTGGAAATTCCGGGGTTTTGTAGTCAGTTTCTAGTTTGTTTTCTGGGTATGGCTGGACTATTGATCCCCCCATTGAATGCATTGATGCATCGCAATATAAGATCATTTTCCTGTTCCTGTCGGGGTAGGCCAGGGTCGGTACTTTAAGCAGATTTTGTTTTAATGTTTCAAAAGCATTTTTGACAATCTTCGGACCATGCAAATTTTGCGTAACGAGCAGTTAGTTTAATTAATGATGCGGCAGTGTCCGAGAAATCTTTACAGTAATTCCGATAAAAATTGAAAATCCCTAATACTCTACGGATTTCTTTAACTGATGTTGGGACCCGGCACATCTTGTATGGCTTTAACTTTGGCGGGATCTGGGCGAGTGCCATTTTGTGTTACGATATGCCCTAAAATTTTACTTCTTTCATATAAAATTGGGACTTTGTTAATGGGAGTGACGTATGCAGTGAAGTCTTCAAAATAATATCTAATTACTATGTGATTCAGCACCGCAAAACATCGTTTTATAGTCCATTTGCTAACGGAGCATCTGAAAGATGTCACCGCGACTACAACGGGATATTAGCAAAACTAACCGAAGGAAATCCAACATCATGGGACCTATTTCCCAATTTTGCATCAGAAGCCATGAATTTTCATGTCTCAGCAACGACTCAATTTTCTCCATATTTTTTAACTTTCTGCAGACACCCCCAAATCAATATTGACAAGATACTGACATCGCGACAAAAATATACGGGTGAATGCCTCATCCAACAGTTACTAGAGAAGCAGCACTTCGCATTTCAATTAGTTAAACAAAATATGAAACAAGCCAAGACGAAACGAAAACAGTAACGGCAAAATACCGGAATTTCCCATAGGTTCCCAGGTCTATGTTAAGAATCACAAACAAACCCATGACCTAGGTATGAAATATGACCCATTCTGGGTAGTTTCATATGATGAAGCAAAAGCGTACAATGCCAGTTCATCAACATAGCCATACAATCCGTATGACATGTCAACCCAACAAAAACCAAACAAAACAAGCGTAAAAGCAAGTCCAGTTGCGATACATATAACATGTCAACCGAAAATTATGATCCTTTCGATATAACCACTCAAAACAACAGAAATAGCACAGAGAAACAGAGTATGTCGATATAGGAAAATTTAATATTTAAACAACCTATCATAATTAGACAACAAACATAATCATAAAATCAACTAACCTCAAACAACCAACACTATATCCAAAAGCACGAAACGAAAACAGTTAACATATGTATAAACTTTAACCGAATAAAACTCAACAACTTAACTCTAGGGCACAAACTGACAAAGTAAAATTAACAAAGCCAACGAGATCTAATACTGGGCGAAATGCGACGAATATTATTGGACAATTTCAACCTATCATAAATAAATAGCACCCTGTCGTAAAAATACACAACACAAAGCAAGAATTGTGCTCGCACAAAACCTCCAGCACTGCCAGACTATGCAGTGTAAGTAACACGATATGGAAATCACACGTGCACCAAGTAGGTGACACGCGTAGACGTCTTTTCACCAACCCGCCCAGATGCACAAAATCGAGGCTTAAATAATCAAAGAATCCGCTCCGAACAGCACAAAGGGGTGGGCAAATAATACAGAAATTTAATGCCGAACCATGACCCGGTATATATCGCGCACATGGCCCCCTCACAGCAAGGCACTATTGCATCTCCCGGCGACGAGCCCGCTTTATTCTCGCCTCAATCAACAATTCGGGAGACGCGAATAACTTCGGCCTCTTCAAATTGCAGGCGAATCGCACACATTAATTTAAATGCTAAATCAAATCAAGAAACATAAAGCATTTCCAGTCATACAAGTTTAGATGCCAGTTTCATAATTCGTCAGACCGTTTGCATCATTAGCACTCAGCGAGTAGCATGTGTCACGAAGGACACACATACTAATTAAATTATTCACGCCCCATCTTCGGAATAATTATCAGATACACCGAATAGGCAATTACGTCATAGTGAACCGTGTTAATAACCCCAACGATGAACCCATAATTTTATATCATGCACTTAATCCTGTGAGTTACCACTCCGTGTTCAATCCAATGCAAACGCGACGATTCATAGCTAAAATTATCGCTAGTCCGGCCGGGTAGAATGTGGATCATTAAATGGATCCCGTACAGAAGTGCAGTCAAAGTCTGATCAACTTTGATTCCACATAGATCAAATGAACTAGTATAGAGGACAGGAAACGTATCTGAACATATACGCGTAACTACTCTTCATATACACATATCATTATTCAGTATATTCCCCGATATAGCTTACCGGTTCAAGTCATTCAAATAACCACAATTATATACCGCTTGTAAAATATCTTAATCTCAATTGTCAAAATCGCCCCACGCTACATCGACATATACAATTATTACATGGCGGGGTATGACCAGAACATAGGCCGAGGTTATGGCCTACATTAAGGGACAAGCGGATATATCTCAATATATAACTTTAATTGTGATGTAGCAATGCCAAGCATCAATGATGACCGAATCAATCGATATTTCAATCAATTATGACCGAATCAATCGATATTTTAACCCTACGCCCGCGATGTATAGCTTCAAACCCAAGTATCCTGTCGATATCGTACTCCAGCTAAATCATACGACACATTATGTGAAAACATATTTATTTCTATCCCAACAACAAATCAATATCACATGAATCGCAAAATGGCAGTCCATTTTTGGAAGAAATCGCACGAATCCGAATTGTTATACCCAAAGCACGACCACCAGCAGAACCAAACCCTCCCTCTATTTTAAACCAATGAGTCCTACCCGAGTAATTTTAATTATATAACAATTCTCCTGATCATTTTTATTATCGCCATAATTTTAATCATTATCATTCAACTTCGTTTCCAATTCATTACAACCGAATGACTCCAAATACACAAGCCTTGCAAACGCACATCTGATCGCAATAATGAAACAGTTTGTCCACAAGCCAGACACCTACAAAATGCTCGACGTCACGACGTCTCAAGAGGACGGTCACGATCAAGGAAAAGACCTTACCAAGACGATGTATCTCCAGCAGCAATCCTGATGAAACGACTAAAGTCACATCACCCAAAGCTCGTGACAAAGGAGCCGGAAGTGGACATTAGAGCGCGCCAAATCAATCGAGCACATCCATGAACTTTTGAACGAAGTATAGTTCACTCACTTATTGTTCAACATACTTATGATTGCATTACATGTATTCCAATGTCATTTATATTGATACCTTTTTATATTATCACACTCATGTTACCTCATCATGCCAATTCTCTTTCAAGTAGCGGATAACCATATGTATTCATTCATAATGCAAATGGCTTCAACGTGTACATAGATATACATATTCAATTTATACCATTTTTGCTGACGACCACACGTCGTAACTTAGATGCACAAGCAACCCTTGAATCAACTCAACTCATTGTCCTAGCATACCGAAGTATTCAACACCTACTCTTCAATTAGTTTTGGCTCTTCAGACATATTTGGCAGATGCCAACATAGGCTCGCTATTTAATAAGCGACGCCTTCTTTCCATGGCATCGAAGATTGATTCACCATTATGTATTGTTACCTACACCTTGCTGTTTACCACATGATGTTAGATGTGAATAAAATATATACAGAGAACAGTCATATTCCTTCACAAATGTTAATATACTCTCAGATGCCTAACAACATTGTGAGCATGTGCTTAATCGCAGCGACGTATATTGTAGTCTATAGCATTCACTATATACATTACAATATAGAGGCTTTTATTATTAAAGGCCGATAGGCTATATTAAGGCATTATGTACTTATCGAAGTCCACTGGTATCCAAAAAGGATCTACACTAACAATCAAGCATTCGCGTCGCTGACATGCATATAGGCCTATATAATATATATGCATATAGTTCCACGACTATTTGCACGATCCTTTGCATTGTCCGTCTTCTTACTATTATGTCGGGGTCGTTCTATATATGCCTCGCATATTATCATATTAATATATCACGACATACTGTCAGTATTGAAGTATTGTATTATTATGTATTTTTCGCTACATTACATTTTCTGCCTGGTTTATACCTGTAGCCACGTCTTTGAAATTTGCATACATGTATCTTTTTTATCTTGATTCCATCATTTCCTAATTTCTGATGATTGGTTGGTGATTATCACAACACGCCAGGGGCAGGGGAACACTGTGCGCATGCTGTACTAGTAACTATCACAAGTATAACATATTGTGGGTAGTATGGTTGGAACGATTAATTGACTAGCTGTAGTCGACATTGAAATGTCA
The DNA here is from genome assembly GCA_032622095.1 of Siphonodentalium dalli. NCBI lineage: Eukaryota > Metazoa > Mollusca > Scaphopoda > Gadilida > Siphonodentaliidae > Siphonodentalium > Siphonodentalium dalli. Next base: position 269,308,310 of record CP136063.1, read on the forward strand.
GAACGTCGACTCTGAATTTTGCCGTCGACTAGTCGGAATATAGTGTATTAGTAACATGTATACTAGTAACATTTTCAAGATTGATGCGTGTAAATTACGCTAAGACTAAGTATAACGTTTGGTGGAACCCGGAATTGACAGTGGTACTAGTATAGGGACACACGATGACCAGACTATTAATTGATATAATGAAATTGACAACACAATGTCTCACTCTTCATTTGAGGTCAAAGACATCACTGCGACATGATGGCAATGATTGACGCGGCTTAATCGTTTGTCGGCGACCGCTTTGATCTAGACACTGTGTATATTTCAATTGATCTCGCACCGTCGGGTTATGATTCGACGCTGTGTGAAGGTCGCTTAAGGTGACGTCATTGGTGCTACCGTACCGGTATATAAATGATACTGACATTAAGAACTGGTTATCGTATTCTACAACGCAGACTTTTCTATCGGGCATATTTAGTTCGAACAGTAATTTTGTATAGTGACACCGCTCGGCACCGGTTTATTGGTGATCACGTGACTAAGCAAAATCTCAAACGCTGATATTAAATTAAAAACCTGTACGGTATCTAAATGATCGTGTTTCTAATCATTATCCACCACATGTCAAATTATATAATTACATTCAGTGTGTGGGATAAATATCAAGATGTTCACTGTATTATTTCCCAAATAAATTAGGGTCTATGCAGGGAAATGCAATAGACCGTCATTGCATCAGTTGACTTCATCAGTGTACGCCATGTATGATGAATTTTCCGTACCATGTTATGTTTGAAAGTTTATATCGGGTACTGACTAGTCGACGCAACGCGACTTTTGGGCATCGACTTTGAAATTCACTAGTCGTTTCAACACTAGTGGGAACAACTTATCTACTAGTAATCTAGATCTCTTGGACACAGTCGTTGGACGCAACGTCAAGCTCGGTTAGTCCTTGGATGGGTGACTGGCTTGGGATTCTGGGCGATGCCAATGTTCGGCGCGACTCACGTACTTCTCACTCTCTCGTCCTGTTACACTGGGGGCTCGTCTGGCCATCAGAGGACTACCATGATACAACCTCTTGGGCTCAGCCATTAGACGCTTTGTCTGATCACCGAAGTTAATTTTAGTAACTTCAAGCTCGGTTAGTGCTTGGATGGGTGACCGCCTTGGGATTACGGGTGCAGCTACCTTTCTGGCGACTCACACACTTCTTGCTCTCAGTCTCAGTTTCATTCTGTTACAATCGTCATGGCTCATGCTATTTTGAATGTTATCATGTAATTCGGCTGGCGAAACATTAATACATTATATTTTAATTATAAATTTTTTTGCGGTCATTTGTGAAATACGCACGGCCACAACATGTGGTAAATACATTTTTTTATTTCGATTTGAGCTCGAAGATTGTCCGGTTATTTCACTGTGACCTGTAGATCCATTGGATCTTACTATCATGGCTGACGCCATGTAAGGTCCATCTTGGCCTTGAAACAATATAGACGACTATGAGTCCTATAACAGTAGCAATTATGACCAACGCACATCTATTTATCAATTAAATACTAATACAAGTGTGAAACCATCCACTCACCTACGCGTCATTAATCCTTAACATCCGTCAAATAACAGAACGTAAACACTGACATGTCGTGTGTTCGTCGACCATTGCGTGTGAGTGTGACCCGTCATTTCATGAATCCCCCTGTGAGTTCCCTGGGCGCACGTCAGGGTAATCACATGCGTTCACACTGAGTGTACAATTCAGGCAGCCCGATACAATTAAAGTTGTGGGGAACTACAATCTGCGCATGCGTGTAGTTTTTACAGCTACCAACTCCAATTTGATACACGTGCGTAATGTTAACTTCCTGATTCAATCATGCGGGTTGCAGAATCATGTTCGGCGACATTCCCATGCACGAGACGCACGTAGTCACGTGATATGTTAGCTCCTCCTGCTTCGGTCATTTAACCACGTTTTGTCAACATGTTTTCCGACTGGATTTTTGGATTAAATAATTACGGAATTATACACACGTTCTGGTAGGTGTCAGAGCTAATATAAATTGCAATATTGTTAACATTAATGACTGTGTTAGTTGATTCTTAAAATTAAGTGTATTTAAAAAAAATAGAGAGTCGCCAAAGCTGAAATAACACCGGCTCTACGACCTGTATGGCGTAAGCCATATTACCAGGTCGTACTAAGACTATGTGACCTGGTGACTGTGTTTAGTTGTATTTGGTTTTCGTCTGCAATATTCGTCTGCCAGTCAGTGTGGACTTTGCCTTTAAGTTTAACAGATCTATTCTTATAATGGAGTATGTACACATTGCTTACCTCAGTTGTGTTCATAGTCGTATGTGTTAAGTTATTTTAACATATTTGTTGAACAGCGAAACAGATGTCTGCACGTGGACATTTTTATGTGTGCGTACTAACACAAACTTGTCAAGCAACAAACTCATATTTCTCTCTCTCATTGTGAATAGAAATAGGCCTACGTGATTTACAAGACATCATCAATAACATGCTTGGATTGGTTCGCACCATCAATGAATCAAATAAATGACTTCAAATAGTTAATAATTTTGGAACTATATTATGTCTACCCAATATTTGTCAATTTTATTTGGGACACACTAAAATTGTATGATGAGTTCGATAAATTTAAAATGACAAAAGCTGCGATCTTTCAATAGGAACGTTTCGTTTGTCGGCTTTGCACTTTGAGAATATTCCATTAAACTTTTAGGCGGAAACACCAATATAAAATTGAAGAAAATATCTAAACACCCAGTGAGGCCTCTAGAACCCTCTGTCGGGGCAAATATTTTTAATATTTTTAAATAATATGTACACAAAATGTTTTCATGCAATTTCACTTTTTCAAAGTTTTTGTTAAACTTCAGTGCTCAAATTCGCAATTTTTAACATCTTTGGCTTGTAAGACATAATTTGCCCATATGATATATAATGAAGTACATGTATAACTAACATGTGCCGACAAGAATTATTTATTAAAGTTTTTGCTCTTGGTCATTTTGATAAATTACAGTAACTTCGCTGCCGATCGAGGCGGGAATTAATCAATACAAAATGGCGGCCGTTGCCAACAATAAAATTTTGGACTTCGCTGACCCTGGCTGACCCGTCAGTTATGAATAAACAATCCTATTTTAGGTGATTTCAATTTATTTTTAGATTGGGCCGAAAAAGTCGATTAGTATATATCTCATATTCGCATACGTATACCCTGGTCGCTTCGCTTCCGCGGCTTCGCCGCGGGAGAGCGGGCGCTAATATGATCATACGTAAACGTAATTTGAGCCCGCTTGTTACTGTTCATGGGAATATCGAATATTTTTTATGTTTAGAAGGATTTGATTGTAAACCATAACGGGACACCAGACAATTATATATAATGTAAATAATCACATATAACGTAAATGTTTGGCAGATGTGTCGTTTATCCTGACCGTGTAACACGTGTAAGGCTCCTATATTCCTCTTTCGGGGCAAATTTTTAAAATAATTTTATAAAATATGTCAACAAAACTTTTTCATGCAATTTCACTTTTTTTGTTAACCAGAGCTTTGGTCTAATTTACATTCAATTTTGTAAATATGTTTGGCTTTAGGAGCATGTTGTTCCTACATATGATGAAGTATAGCTAACATTTGGCGGATTTTTTTTTTTATTTTTGCCCTGGAGCATTTTGCACATTTCGAGGTGGTATTAATCAATACAAAATGGCGGCCGTCGCCAACAATAATTTTGGACTCGGCTGACCCTTGAGTTATGAATAAATTATCTATTTTAGGTAATTTCAACCTATTTTAAGATTGGGCTGAAAAAGTCGATTAGTATATCTCATATCCGCATACGTATACCCTAGGTCACTTCGCTTCCGCGGCTTCGCCGCGGGAGAGTGGGCGCTAATATGAGCATACGTAAAAGTAATATGCGCCCGCTTCACCGCTTGTTACTGTTCATGGGATTATAGGATTTGATGATATACCCTAACGGGCCACAAGATAATATGATCGCACGTGACACGTAATGGAGCAACCACAAATGTTATCATCAAGTTCAATATTGCAATAATTACAGGATTTTGCGTCCTACATGTATATGTACCTGTGCTATACCACTCGGTACTGATGGTAATAAAAGTCCGTCCGGCATGTGTCCTCCGAAAAAGTGGCTTCATTGAGGGCATCAGCTTTTCTAAAAAAAGGACCCTAAATCCGATACTAAATTTAAGAACAATCTAACCAATGTCCCATGAAATGGTGGATAAACTATCATAATAGATTTGATTCAGATATGATAACACAAACTAAAGTTATCATCCGGAAATCAGAAATTGACACGATTCTAAGTCGAAAAAGGGCCATAACTCTCACAAAAATAGACAGAGCAAACCCATATTCGAATTGTCCTATAAATAGGACTGATAAACTCACATACCAAATTTGGTTCAGTTATGATCACACACACTTAAGTTATCAACCGGTAACCAGAAAATTACAAGATTCTAAGTCAAATAAAAGGCCGTCCGACCAGTGTCCCCCGAAAGTGGCTTCATTGAGGGTATCAGCTTTTCTGGAAAAAGAACCCTAAATCCGATACTATATTTCAATACAACCCAACCAGTGTCCCATGAAATGGTGGATAATAAACTATCATACTAAATTTGATTCAGATATGATCACACAAACTATAGTTATCACCCGGAAAACAGAAATTGACACGATTCTATGTTGAAACAGGGCCATAACTCTCACAAAAATGGGCGGAACAAACCCATAACTTGACCTGTATATAGGGCTGATAAAGTTACATACCAAATTTGGTTCAGATATGATCACACAAACTGAAGTTATTATCCGGAAACCAGAAAATTACAAGATTTTAAGTCGAAAAAGGGCCATAACTATCGCAACAATATGCGGAGCAAACACATATTCGAACTTGACCTGTATTTTGGTCTGATAAACTCACTTATGAAATTTTCTTTTGATCTAATAACCGAAACTAAAGTTATCATCCGTAAACCATTTCCAGACACACGCACGGATGCAGACGCATGGACAGACGCACGAACGGACGGACACCGGCTATTTCAAATATAAGGTGATACAATATAAAGTATCTAGGCCCTACAGCTATTCCCACTGTGCATGCGGTCGTGTTGCCTGGATATTTGTTGCAGTTTATAGGCTAAACATATAGGGCATATCAGTACTCATATATAATCCATTTAGGCAGAAATGAAGTTCCATTATCTATTCACATCTGACAAAGTGGTGTCCATATATATACTTACTATCTTACTGAAATAACTCAATGCTCCACCCCACCCACCCCCGGTTAATTGAACGCTCAAGACGTTTTCAACCTCCGACTAATGCACTATGTATACAACATTCGTGAACACACTGGATTATCTTTTGGCATCTACCCGGGTATAAAAGTTATAATTTACTACAGGGTTTAAATTACCATTCGAAACAATGTGTAACAGCCACATGTTATGAATGAATACCTTCAGAAACTTGTACACTTTCGTTATGAGTTCCATATATTTGGTCCTGAGATGATCTGAGGGCATATCTTGCAGGTGAGGCTGCTGAGTAAAATTAAATAAACATAGCACACACCCAAATAAGGATCATAGTTAATACAGGTGGATGTTTTGCTGACAATTAATGGACATACGGTATACACTGTCATACAGCCTATTTATGATACATGTATTCTTTTTATATCGAGAGCATGTAATTTGACATTTGACCAAGACATTCTAGTTCCAAAATATTTTGCATGGACATAAATTAGTGGAATCAGTTGTTGAATTTGATTTATGAACAGAACCTGGTGTGAAATGGTACAATGAGGGTTACGAGCAGTTTCACCCTTTCAGTATACAAACCGTTAATAGCACCATGCATACACGATAGCAAGGCATCAGTACTTAGCTCGAAGACGAGTATGACTCGCCACAAAATAGCATTTCAACCAGGCTCTGCTCATAATTCAATTTGTGATTCCAAAACTACTTGTTATGACAATGAATATGACCCTACTTGTATTCACACTATGCTGAAGGTCTATACTCACACAAATTAGTACCGATAATGCTATAAATTTGTATTATAGTATTTTCGGTTATCTACTGTACATGTAACGTACTGTTATTCACAATTGAGAAGAAATTCCAGAATAGGAAATCACCAATTTCTAAGGACATATCCACCATTCCAAGAAAAACATTCACTGTGCATGTAAGGTGACACGTCGGTCTGAGAGTATTTTCCCGAGAAATCACACTCCAGTCCCACTCCCAGTCTAAAATTTAAACTAATATTAAGACATGCACCTTGGTTTGCGACTCATTGTGAATGTTTATCACTCAATTATACTGTTTAGAAGGCCTGTGTATTAAACCTGAAGTGGAGAATTACTACTAAATTACTAATTAGTGATAGGCCTACTGTGATAGATCATGCCATCGATCTCTACTCTCTGGCTAACGCCAAGAGTCAGATTTGAGAATGAGAGTAGAGATTCATGGCATGATCTAATACTATGATTTTGATAGTCGTCTATTATTTCATTATATTACTAGTATTATTTTTCCATAATTACATGTAGTTCAGTATCTAACTGGCACGAACCAAGTCGTTTGATACATGTAGTTTGAAAAAGGCAGAGATTGATGAATCTGATTTAAATAAACAGTGAATGTCAACTTCGTTAAATTTGAACCGGCCTCAGAAGCTGTCAAATTCGCGTTATCAAATATTCATTTAAACACAAAATATTGGGAATTTAAGACATTACTTCATAAAACTACATCTACATACCATCATGAACCCAATGAGTAATGTAATCAAATATTTCGTCGGGTTGCAGTCTAATTAATTACTTTTACCTATTGTTTAGCATGTTAATAACATCAATATTTACAATTTACATTGTCAATGTCAAAAGGCTGAAAGTGAAAGACGGACATCCCACCAGAAAGATGGCGGCCAGATTACATGTTTTGATTGGAGTAGACCTTCCCTCTTTCTATCTTCTCTGGCAAAACACACAACACAGAGGAGAACATCACAATTTGAACTGTTGTCAGAAATGCCACCAAGTAGTTTACAACATACATGTACCAATATACTACATGCATACCGGTAGCTATCACAAGTATTCACTTCTCAAAATGTTTGTTGAATGGATCACCATGAATCACTCTCCTAAACAATCGCCACAGTGGTGAGTATTTTGCTTATCGCTCACTATTTACTTGCTGCATATAGATAAACGCTCAGCTCATACAAAATGCGTTTTGTGGATATTAACGCATTCAAACAATGTACATTTAATGAGCATTATTACATGTATCTTTTATACTCTCAGTATGTTCTTGGGGAAATTTTATAACTTGGTATTAAACTGTTATTTCTAAATTATAATCTACATGTATGTACTAGCAGATGTGCCCGACTCATGGCTATTTAGGGATTTATTTGTGATGTCTGGCAGGAGAAAGACAAAACTATAGTTTGGAACAAATACCTACGTATGTATATGAGTGTATATATATCTAGGAGTAAGGTCAAGGACACTGTTGCACATGAAATTTTAGACCCGACCATATTATTCCTGTGATAAAAGTACATGCACAGACCTACAAGTACTATTATTATTATTATTATTATATACATTTAAAACGCATTTACAGTAAATTAGTTTCAATGCGCTTACATCAATCAATACAAATAAACATACCGGTATACAAGGTAAGAGTTAAAAAAGTAATAAATGAGCATTAAAAAATTCATAACGACCATCTGCATGTGACTAAGAATATTACTAAAAACAAAAGTAAAAAACCAACGACCATAAGCATGCGACTTATAATTAAAAAAAATAATTAAAAATAGTACAAATTATGAAATGAAAGTGTCAATGACACTGTAGCTCAACTTAGGTAGGGGAATAATTTAATGGTTGACAGTAAATGGAGGAATAGGAAAGGTGCTAATTGAAATGTCTAACCTGCGCCAAAGGATTTAGTGATGCAAAGAGTAAATTACAAGATGGCTGCTGGCGGCCATGTTTTTTGGCCAATTGACCCCAAAAGGACTCGTTCCCATCTACTTGGCATTGTTAACATCCATGACAAATTTTATGAAGATCTGACCAAATCTACGACCTACAAACTTCATGATGATCAGACGAACAGTACGACCTGTAGACCGCACCACTGGATTGAATTTTGAAATCCAAAATGGCCCGCGCGAAAGGATTTAGTCAGGCAAAGAGTAAAATCCAAGATGGCTGCTGGCGGCCATGTTTTTGGACAGAATGACCCCAAAACGACTCGTTCCCATCTACATGTCATTGTTATCATCCATGACAAATTTCATGACCATCTTAACAAAGCTACGACCTGTAGCCCGCACCAAAGGATTTAGTCATGCAAAGAGTAAAATCCAAGATAGCTGCTGGCAGCCATGTTTTTGGCCGAACGACCCCAAAATCACTCGTTCCCATCTACATGTCATTATTAACATACATGACAAAATGGCTGCCAGTGGCCATGTTTTTTGGCCGAATGACCCCAAAATGACTCATTCCCATCTACATGTCAATGTCAACATTCATGACAATTTCATAAAGATCAGACGAAAGGTACGACCTGTAGCCCGCGCACGCACGCACATACGGACAACGGACGCCAAACCATGGCAATAGCTCAAACTTACAAAAGTAAGTTGAGCTAAAAAGTGTGGCTAAAAATTATTTTAAAAAAAAGAAAAAAATATACAAGGTAAGAGATTAAATGAAAGTGGCAATGACACTGTAGCTCAACTTGGAAAGGGAATAATTTAATGTCTTACTGTCGATGGAGTGATTAGGAATGTGGAAAGTTGAATGTCTAATACTAGTTTATCAACATGAAGATATATATATACATGTATATAAAAGTAAAATCTAAGATGGTTGCTGGTGGCTATGTTTTCCAACAATTCAAAAACATTTGATAGCTTTAGTCATGCAAAGAGTAGAATCCAAGATAGCCACTGGCAGCCATGTTTTAATGCCGAATAACCCCAAAATGACTCGTTCCCATCTACATGTTAATGTCAAAAGTCAAGACAAATTTCATAATGATCCGACCAAAGGTGCCAAAGTATTTAGTCATGCAAAGAGTAAAATCCAAGATGGCTGCTGGCGGCCATGTTTTTTGGCCGAATGACCCCAAAATTACTCGTTCCCATCTACATGTCAATATTAACATCCATGACAAATTTCATGATGATCAGATGAACAGTACATGAACAGTAATGATGATCAGATGAACAGTACGACCTGAAGCCCGTGCTGATGGATTGAATTATGAAATCCAAGATGGCCGCTGGCGGCCATTTTTTTTGTCCGAATGACCCCAAAATGACTCGTTCCCATTTAGATGTCATTGTTAACACCCATGACAAATTTCATGATGATCTGACCAAAGGTACGACCTATAGCCCATGCCAAAGGATTTGGTCATGCAAAGAGTAAAATCCAAGATGGCTGCTGGCGGCCATATTTTTTGGCCGAATGACCCCAATATTACATGTTCCCATCTACATGTCAATATTAACATCCATGACAATTTTATGATGATCAGATGAACAGTACGACCTGTAGCCCGTGCTAATGGATTGAATTTTTAAATCCAAGATGGCCGCTGGCGGCCATTTTTTTTTGTCCGAATGACCCCAAAATGACTCGTTCCCATCTATATTCCAATTTCAACAGCCATGACAAATTTTATGATGATCAGACTAAAGGTACGACCTGTAGCCTGTGCTAAAGGATTTAGTCATACAAAGAGTAAAATCCAAGATAGCTGCTGGCGGCCATGTTTTTGGCCAAATGACCCCAAAATTACTCATTCCCATTTAGATGGCATTATCAACATCCATGACAAATTTCATGATGATCTGACTAAATGTACGACCTGTAGCGCGTGCTAAAGGATTTAGTCATGCAAAGAGTAAAATCTAAGATGGCTGTCAGCGGCCATCTTTTTTGGCCGAATGACCCCAATATTAATCGTTCCCATCTACATGTCAATATTAACATCCATGATACATTTGATGATGATCTGACCAAAGGTACGACCTATAGCCCATGCCAAAGGATTTAGTCATGCAAAGAGTAAAATTCAAGATGGCTGCTGGCGGCCATGTTTTTTGGCCGAATAACCCCAATATTAAATGTTCCCATCTACATGTCAATATTAACATCCATGACAAATTTTATGATGATCAGATGAACAGTACGACCTGTAGCCCGTGCTAATGGATTGAATTTTTAAATCCAAGATGGCCGCTGGCGGCCATGTTTTTTGTCCGAATGACCCCAAAATGACTCGTTCCCATCTATATTCCAATTTCAACAGCCATGACAAATTTTATGATGATCAGACTAAAGGTACGACCTGTAGCCTGTGCTAAAGGATTTAGTCATACAAAGAGTAAAATCCAAGATAGCTGCTGGCGGCCATGTTTTTTGGCCAAATGACCCCAAAATTACTCATTCCCATTTAGATGTCATTATCAACATCCATGACAAATTTCATGATGATCTGACTAAATGTACGACATGTAGCGCGTGCTAAAGGATTTAGTCATGCAAAGAGTAAAATCTAAGATGGCTGTCAGCGGCCATCTTTTTTGGCCGAATGACCCCAATATTAATCGTTCCCATCTACATGTCAATATTAACATCCATGACACATTTCATGATGATGAGACTAAAGGTACGACCTGTAGCCCGTGCTAAAGGATTTAGTCATACAAAGAGTAAAATCCAAGATGGCTTCTGCGGCCATGTTTTTTGGCTGAATGACCCCAAAATGACTCGCTCCCATCTACATGTCAATATTAACATCCATGACAAATTTCATGATGATCAGACGAACAGTACGACCTGTAGCCCGTGCTAATGGATTGAATTTTTAAATCAAAGATGGCCGCTGGTGGTTATGTTTTTTGTCCGAATGACCCCAAAATGACTCGTTCCCATCTACATTCGAATTTCAACAGCCATGAAAAATTTCATGACGATCAGACTCAAGGTACGACCTGTAGCCCGTGCTAAAGGATTTAGTCATACAAAGAGTAAAATCCAAGATGGCTGTTGGCGGCCATGTTTTTCGGCCGAATGACCCCCCAAAATGACTCTTTCCCATCTACATGTCATTGTTAACATCCATGACAAATTTTATGATGATCAGACTAAAGGTACGACCTGTAGCCCGTGCTAAAGGATTTAGTCATACAAAGAGTAAAATCCAAGATGGCTGCTGCGGCCATGTTTTTCGGCTGAATGACCCCAAAATTAATCATTCCCATCTATATGTCAATATTAACATCCATGACACATTTGATGATGATCAGACTAAAGGTACGATCTGTAGCCCGTGCTAAAGGATTTAGTCATACAAAGAGTAAAATCCAAGATGGCCACTGGCGGCCATGTTGTTTGTCTGAATGACCCCAAAATGACTTGTTCCCATCTGCATTCCAATTTCAACAGCCATGACAAATTTCATGATGATCAGACAAAAGGTACGACCTGTAGCCCGTTGCTAAAGGATTTAGTCATACAAAGAGTAAAATCCAAAATGGCTGCTGGCGGCCATTTTTTTTTGCCGGATGAGCCCAAAATGACTCGTTCCCATCTACATGTCATTGTTAACATCCATGAACAAATTTATGATGATCCGACCAAAGGTACGACCTGTAGGCCGTGCCAAAGAATTTAGTCATGCAAAGAGTAAAATCTAACATGGCTGCCGGTGGCCATGTTTTTTGACCGAACAACCCCAAAATTACTCGTTCCCATCTACATGTCAATATTAACATCTATGACAAATTTCATGATAATCAGACGAACAGTATGACCTGTAGCCCGTGCTAATGGATTGAATATTGAAATCCAAGATGGCCACTGGCGCCCATGTTTTTTTCCCGAATCAACCTAAAATGACTCGTTCCCATCTACATGTCAATGTCAACAGCTATGACAAATTTCATAATGATCAGACCAAAGGTACGACCTGTAGCCCGTGCTAAAGGGAATTGTTGACGCATCACGCACACACATACACACACGCACGACGGACGACAAAGCCATGGCAATTGCTCAAACTTTACAAAGTAAAGTTGAGCTAAAAAAGTAGTAAATGAGCATTAAAAAATTCATAACGACAACAGACAACAAGCTTAACCAACGAAATAGATAAAAAATACTATCAACAAAATTAAATGAATAAAAAAGTAATGGAAAACAGTCACAAGTTAGTAAACTGTGAAAGATTCAAAAGTCACAGTTAAAATGGAGTAGTAGGTTCAACCCCGAACAAAATTATAAGCAGGTGAGTCTTGAGAGCGTACTAGTACATTGTATACCAATTTTGAGTCAAAGGATACAGTCTGCATGTACATACTAGTACCAAACTTGAATCAGACCGGACAAGGCCCAGAAACATGCCTACCGGTATATGAGCATATATGGTCAAGGTGAAGGACACAGTCACATGTGAAAATGGACATGTCTATATTGTTCCCTGGATCAAAGTACCGTACATGTATATGCAGGCCATATCGATCGAGCAGTTTCGAGTCAATAACACACATACAGACAGAAGTTCCAAAAGTTATAATACATGTAGACTTGCTGATGTGCCCGACTTCGTCCAGGCTATTTGGAGAACAACATTCAAAAGTATTAGGAGAAAGAAAAAAACTATTTGAGTCCAGAAACATGGCTAACCATATTGGTGCGTCAAATTCTATGTCAAAGGGCATGGCATAGAATTTGACCTGCCAAAATGGTTCCCGGGATCAAAGTACATGTACCGGGTACATGTACGTGCATACCAAATTTGAGTCGGATTGGTCAAGAAACATGCCTACATGTACATGTATATGACTGAGCGAAAATTAGCAATGTCAAGGACATGGTCGCATGTGAAATTAGACCCGCCCATATTGTCCCTGGTAACAAGTACATGTACCAGTAGGCCTACGGTACATGTATATACCAAATTTGAATCGGGTCAGTTGAGGTCCAGAAACATGCCTATATGAGTGCACACGTATATGAGCGAATATGAGTGAGGTCAAGATCATGGGCACGGTCCCACAGGAAATCGGACCTGCCCATATTGTGCCCGGTATCAAATTTGGCCTACCCTGTACATACCGGTACCAAATACCGGTATGAGTCGGATCGGTAGAGGTCCAGATACCGGTACATGTATATGAGAAAGGTCAAGGACACAGTCGCGCAGTAATTTGGACCCGCCCATGTTGTTCCCCGAATCAAAGTAGGCCCACAGCTACATGTACCTACCACATTTGAGTTCGATCATCAAGCAGTTTTCGAGTTTACAGGTACATATGTAGGTATAACACACATACCGGTACATGTACTAGTACATACTAGTACATGTACTGACAAAATTCAAAAATATATAATAGACGTTGTCCGGGCTATTCAAAAACCAAATTTCAAGTCGATAGCTCTACCCAGCCCGACGTTGTCCGGGCTATTCAAAAACCAAATTTCAAGTAGATAGCTCTACCCGTTTCCTATATCTGGTCTGCGCATGCGCGAAGCTGGCGTCGTACGGACTCGGCGACCCGATAAAATTCGTATCCGGGGCAAGGTACATTCACATACCAAATTTCAAGTCGATAACTGCACCCGTTTCCGAGATCTGGTCTGAGCATGCGCGAAGCTGGCGTCGCACGGGCTCCGCGACCCGATAAAATTCGTATCCGGAGCAATATACATTCACATGGCAAATTTCAAGTCGATAGCTCCACCAATTTCCGAGGTCTCGTCTGCGCATGCGCTGCACGGGCGTCGCACGGGCTCGCCAATACGACAACGACGACCGCCTGGTCAAACTACACACACGTACCAAGTTTCGTCCCGATCGGTCGAGAATCGTAGATTTGTATAAATGACACACAGACAGACAGACATACAGACAGACAGACAGACAGAGGTCTTCAAAATATATATGAGATGATAAAAACAGGTGTCCCCAAATTATCTCTGGATTCTTCCCTGTCACATGCAGCCATGTTTTGTTGCTGAATGACCCCAAAATGACTCATTCCCATCTACATGAACGGCACATGTCAATGTCAACATCCATGACAAATTTCATGATGTCATCAAACAAACAGATTGTGCTATAACCCATGCTAATGGATTTTATAGAAATATTTAGTCATACTACATGTACATTGTAGTACCGTATATGTACTGTACATGTACGGTACATTGTACACAGAGTAAAATCCAAAATGGCCATTAGTGGCCATATTATTTTGCTGAATGACCCCAAAATTACTTGGTCCCATCAAGAGGTCACCCCGATGATCCATTTAAGTTTGGTGATGATCAGATATGTGATGTGGCATGTAGGGTGTGTCAAAGTACTAGTATTTAGTGATGCAAAGATTAAAATCCGATATGGCTGCCGACGGCAATGTTTTTTGGCCAAATGACCCCAAAATGACTCGTTCACATCTAGAGGTCACCCCGATGATTCATATGGAGTTTGGTGATGATCGGATCAGAGATGTGGTCTGTAGAATGTGTCAAAAGATTTAGTGATGCAAAGAGTAAAATCCGAAGATGGCCACCAGCGGCCATGTTTTTTGGCCGAATGATCCTAAAATGACTCGTTCCCATCTAGATGTCAATGTCAACATTTATGACAAATTTCATAAAGATCAGACTAGAGATACGACCTGTAGCCCGCGCCAAGGGAATTTGTCGACGGACACACACACACGGACGATGGATGCCAACCCATGGCAATAGCTCAAAGTTGAGCTAATAATGGGTTACAGGGCCTAATTGACGTTAAAAGTACCAATTCATGACTATCCAAAAACACTAATAAAGAAACTCTTATACATGTAATGGATTGCAGGGGCCAATTCAAGTTAAAATAATGCTACAAGGGCTGGAAGGTATTTGTTTTGGTGCGAACTGTATTCTTGATTGGACTGCATGTTAGAGAAAGCTGCGCATTTAACGCATGTCTGTAGGGATGTTTACGTCTTCACGACACTCCCGGCATAATGGGAAAACAATAACACGAACACTAGTTCAGTGGTTTTAGTATGCGCTGGGCGCGGTCCCAACTATAGAGTCAAAAAGAAGTGGAAATTTATGCTCGTAACAAATCATCTTTTTATAGATAGTTACATGAAGACAATTCCAATAGATACGAATTCAATTCAAAATACCGATGTACATGTGTATGCTGAGTGATAATACATTTCACCAAACTAAGCTCCCGAATATGTTTACAACCTTATATATAATACCACCGCTTTATAACTGCAAACTCTTTGTGATTCTCAATCTCGAGTCAATAGAATCTTGGACATAGACGTCCTTTGCGGATTCTGATCGCCAACGACCATGCCTTTTAAATAGGCGATATGGCAATCCTGAGTTCGCTACAACCGTGGCACCACCTGCTCTAAGTGAATGAGCGCCAATATTGACGTTTGCGTCTACGCTTTTGATGCGACTTTTGATACATTCACGAACTCTTGTGTAACTCAAAGGCCTATTTTGAAAAATAAGCTTCGATACTCCACCAGAATTAACTAGAGGCCTGAACATATATTCACATGGCAAAAACACACCTGCTAATTTAACATATCTCAACAACATATTGTAAGGGCATGCACTAGTGTTGCCTTTAGCAATCAAAACTTCATCTCCATTTCTAAACTGATCAGTTTTACTTTTTTCAATACGAAGTTTGATGAAATCTTCTTGAAACTCTATATTTGACATTTTTAGATGAATGAATTCGTCAAATCTCAAAAATCCAGCAAAAGCCAAAACACACATTGTTAAATCCCTAACTACAAGCAAATTGACACTAAACTTGAACTGATCACAAAGCGTAATTAACATTTCAGACGAAATGGGATCTTTTCTAACCACCGCCGGCTTATTGTGCCTTTTTGCTGAAGCTACTATATTTGTAACATATGAATTAGAAGTAGGATCAGGCTTATTACATAAACCGTGCATCCATTTTATTCCACATACTGCCGATTCAACTGAACTGTAAGTCATACCTATGTCCAAAAGATGTGTGAGGTATAAGGCTACATGTACTGGTGAAGCTGGTAACGCACTCCCACCATGCGTCGCCACGAAAGCGTTCCAACAATTGAATGCATAATAGTATTTTTCACCGTATTTTGACTTCTTGAGGTAAACAAAACATCCTTCATTTTCCCAGCCAAACTGAAGAATTCACTGGAACACAGTCCTTCCTTTTGCAAGTCCCCTATAATGCACCGAACTATGTCGTCATCTGCAAAGAAAACATTCTCGACATGATAATCACAAACGAAAATCAATGTCCAACGCGACGAAAATAGGTCTCATGCGAAATAAACCCGCAACAGGCACTTCGGATAAAACATCTTGCAAAAATATTGCTTGCTTAACAAATTGTTTGAATTTTCCGTCACGATTGACAATTAACGGCCAAAAAACCGCTGAAGGCCATTTTGGTATAACCAAAGTTCCAAATGCCTTCTCCTCTTCCATTTTAGTAAGCACTCTGGGAACCAGACGAGGAGGAGGGACCAACCAATTTCTCACACCAGTCCAACTTTGCATGAATGCGTCTATACCGCTCGTATTGTGACAATGATACATAGAATTGAATATTTCGCATTTGGCACTTTGTGAATCAGCAAAACGATCCACCGTGTGTTCTCCCCACATACCCCCAATATATTCAAATATATCTTGACTGATGCACCAATTGTCGGTGTCTTTAAATTTACTCAAAGCATCTGCTTTTTGATTTTCGTTTCGCGGTATCCACTCTACTTTGAGTGCGATTCTGAATTTTTCACAAATTTTTTCAACATCCAAAGCGATATTATGGAGTTCCAAAACTCTGCTACCAGATGGGATTATGAAAATTAAATTTCTATTGTCTGTTTTGAAATTAACACGGCATCCCACTAAATGTGGTCCGAAATACTTCAGCGTGCGACCCAACGCCTCGGCTTCTCTCCAAGTCGAACTCTTGTTTGATTCGAATGGTTTCCATCGTCCAACGAACTCGTTTCCATCGCTGGAATTACATGTATGCAAATCTGCATTTGAAATCGAACTCGAATTTTCAATCGCTAAACGCGGAGCGCTGTCTGCGGTTCGAACATGTCCACAATCATCGGATACACCGCACGCGGGGGGGGGGTGGGTCGGATCTCATTAGACTCCTTCTTATTTATGTGGGCAGTAGCCTCTATACGGGCGCCTGTGGCGCATAAGATACTATGGGTGGCGGGATGGGGGGGGGTGGGTGGGATCTCATTAGACTCCTTCTTATTTATTAACATTTCCGAGGTCGCCATAAGCTGGCTTTCCAATGGGAAAAAAACCCACATGGAAACTCAAAAAGAGTGTCCGACCTGTGACTCACCAACTGGTCACTGGAAATAAAATTTCCACTGTCGCCATAAACTGGCTTCTCGGTGTTAAAAAACCGAAATGGAGCGTTAAAATTTTCCACTCCACCATGCTCAATATACTCTGATTTAGCATATAATTGTCCGAAATTGGACCGCGCATTGTCAAATTTACTGACGTGCGCTCCGTAACCTGTCCCAGAAGCATCACTGTGTATTACATAATCAAAAGATAATGTGTCAAAATTAGATAAATTTAATTTTCTCAAGTTGTCTTGCCAATATAACAATTCAGTCAAACATTCGCTGTTAATGTTAACAAAACATTCCCAGGTTTGTCTCTCGTTAATGATATCATGCAAAAATCTGGTATGAAGACAAACCAAAGTTCCCACTACAATTTTAAAAGATACAATTTGGCCAACCAGGCTACTCAAATGCCGCACTTTGATCGCGGTTTTTCCAAGACATATTTCATGTGTTAAAACATTCAAACCTTGCAATAAACGATTAACCCTTTCTTCTGAAACACTAATTTGACCAATTGTCATGTCCCAATCTATACCAAGCCAAGTAATTGTATGGCTTGGTACCCAATTGCATTTGTCTTCCGCAATAATGAAACCGAATTTATGTAAATCTGATTTCAGTGTCAAACTCAGTTCAACAGCTTCGTCAACACTGTAGCTACCTGCGATTCCGTCGTCCAAAAACATGATTAGACGGATCCCTTGTGATCTCCAGTATTTAACCAATTCACGCATTACTTTAGAAAAAAACTAATCCGGCCGAACATAAACCGAATGGCAAAACGTTAAAAACGTAATATTTAACCCGTTTTTCGCCCGTGTTGTCTTCCAAAAACCAACTGAATCCGAGATAATCTCGCTGACTGTCAACTATAGACAGATGATGATAAGCACTTCGAATGTCAAACGATATTAAAAAATCGCCTTTCTTGAATAGAGTACATGCTACGTATGCATCTTCATAACGGAAGTGTTGTTTGTAAACAAATATATTAATGTGTCTACAATCCAAAACCAAACGCTTTTTCCCTTTTCGATTTATTGCGACTGTTAAAGGATTAACCACATATGGTGGGGCTTCAACTTCTGTGATACAGCCTTTGCTTAAAAGCTTTTGAATTTTATCTCCAACAAAATCACGATCTTCCCTCGCTGATTTGTTGTTTTTCAAAATGATTCCACTGGGCTTGGATACAAAAGGAATGACATAACCAGAATCAATTATTGACATAATTTCTGAACTTGCCCCAATTTCCCGCCAATATACTTTGGCGCGGTTTAACCCTCCCACTGGGGTAATAACCTCAATTTTTGGTGGCAATACGATTTCTCTGGTTTAGAACGATTAAGGTCGTCCTTTCTCAATTCAAATGAAAATTTATAAGTATTAAAACTACTTATCTGATTAGCAGCATAACCATGCACGGCAGCCATCCGGTTCCTCGCTTCCGGGCACTGTGCCCTGTAATGTCCTGGCTTATTGCAAGCAAAACATAACCCTCTCACGGCCGTGTCTCTAGATGACCCATGACCAGCTGACAACGGCAATACATAAGGTGCCATCTTTGGACCAACAAAGCGTCTTGAAGATTTGCACTTCTTTGCTTTTGCGGTTGACTTAACCTTCTCCGACCTTGCGACAGCCGCCACTGACGCCCTCAATCGTTTCTCGTCATCAGAATCAGCCGTCAAAGGATTCCTTGTATATTCCGTGACGGTTTTCCAGCCTCCCTCTGTGGAATCGGCGATTAGGATATGCTTCTGACGGGTTTTAAATAACTGAATACCTTCAGTAACCAGCTCCCTTGAACGTTCTAGAGCCACGGAACTTTCTTCAAGCTCGCCAAGCTCGCGATCGACTTCGTGGAACTTTTCCAGCACTTTGGTTCCATGTGAATATTGGTCCTTGTTTCCATCCCTCTTGAATTCGTGGGACTTTCTATCTTTGACAAATGAACATTCGAAATTTCCTTCTAACTCTCCTGCATCGATGCCTTGAAATTTCCCAGCTCCGACGTTAGAAGTGTCCGTAAATCGGACAACAAACCAGCTTGACTGGCTTTGCACGTTTCCTCGACCTGCGATTTTATGAAAGCTTGGATCTGAATAGTCTGTGGTTCCGACATATTTAACAGGCGACCGACCCTTAAGAGCGCGTTCACTAGAATGACCTGAAAACATTCGGTCCTGCATAACACGGACCAACACAACTCAGTTGTGTAACGAGTAATCACTCGGAAACGTCCGGACAATCAGCCGGATTACTACTCGACATGCCTGTCGAACAAGCTTTCCATTAACCTTCATCTGCCGTGAAGACAGCAATTTTCCTCTATACGCTGTAACGCGAAAAATCGGGACATGACAATCTGCGGGATGGGATGGGATATGGGACAAAACGACAATCTGCGGGACAGAATTTCAAATTGCGTGGGACGGCCGATATCTCGAGGAATACAGGGCGTAGGGGGCTCATTTTAATGTCTAACGAAAGGCCCACATTCGCCCTATCCACACATATTAACCCCGCCACTGACCGGACAACGGAAGTTACATTATTCGGTCGACAACTGACCTAACATAAAATGCCACAAACACGAAAAACTGCGTTCGACATTAATGTTTAGAATTTAGATTTCTCGATGAATACACTAGCAAACAACAAGTTTTAGGTATCAAATAACGCAGTGGAATACTGTGCATTCGTTTTTAGCTACAATATGGCTGTTTTAGTGCGAATATTGTAATGGCGAACACGCAAACACGCTCCGATAAAACAGCTAAAAATAGACTCGATGTTTACAATTACAGGATCGATTTCAGCCGGTATATTCAATATAGTAGGGCGTATAGTATATTAAAATGTAGAATTAGACACAGAGAATGTATTTTTTTCCAAATGGGTCCAACAGGCGGTGAAATTGTTGCAGAAATTCGCTCCAAGATATTCGCACTTATTTTTATTTCAGTTGTGACTAAAAGCCCAGATGCCGGAGCCGGAGCGGGGGAGGTTCTCATATGAACATATTATCTGCCGGTCATACGCGGTGGAGGTTCATATTATCCACCGGTCATACGCGAGGGAGGTTCTCATATTATCCTCCGGTCATACGTTGGGGAGGTTCTCATATGAACATATTATCCGCCGGTCATATCCTCCCTCGCGTATGACCGGTGGATAATATGAGAACCTCCCTCGCATATGACCGGCGTATAATATGTTCATATGAGAACCTCCACCGCGTATGACCGGCGGATAATATGTTCATATGAGAACCTCCCCTATGTATGACCGGTGGATAATATGAACCCCCACCGCGTATGACCGGCTGATAATATGTTCATTTCAGAACCTCCCCACCTATGACCGAACGATAATATGAGAACTTCCCTCGCGTATGACAGGCGGATAATATGAACCTCCACCGCGTATGACCGGCGGATAATATGTTCATATGAGAACCTCCACCGCGTATGACCGGTGGATAATATGAACCTCCACCACGTATGACCGGCGAATAATATGTTCATATCAGAACCTCCCACACGTATGACCGGAGGATAATATGAGAACCTCCCTCGTGTATGACCGGCGGATAATATGAACCTCCACCGCGTATGACAGGCAGATAATATGTTCATATGAGAACCTCCCCTACGTATGACCAGAGGATAATATGAGAACCTCCCTCGCGTATGACCGGTGGATAATATGAGAACCTCCTTCGCGTATGACCGGCGGATAATATGTTCATATGAGAACCTCCACCGCGTATGACCGGCAGATAATATGTTCATATGAGAACCTCCCCTACGTATGACCGGAGGATAATATGAGAACCTCCCTCGCGTATGACCGGTGGATAATATGAGAACCTCCCTCGCGTATGACCGGCGGATAATATGTTCATATGAGAACCTCCAACGCGTATGACCGGCGGATAATATGTTCATATGAGAACCTCCCCTACGAATGACCGGTGGATAATATGAACCTCCCTCGCGTATGACCGCAGATAATATGTTCATATGAGAACGTCCACCGCATATGACCGGCGAATAATATGTTCATATAAGAACCTCCACCGCGTATGACCGTTGGATAATATGAACCTCCACCACGTATGACCGGCGAATAATATGTTCATATCAGAACCTCCCCCACGTATGACCGGAGGATAATATGAGAACCTCCCTCACGTATGACCGGCAGATAATATGAACCTCCACCGCGTATGACCGGCAGATAATATGTTCATATGAGAACCTCCCCTACGTATGACCGGTGGATAATATGAGAACCTCCCTCGCGTATGACCGGCGGATAATATGTTCATATCAGAACCTCCCCCACATTTGACCGGAGGATAATATGAGAACTTCCCTCGCGTATGACCGGCGGATAATATGAACCTCCACCGCGTATGACCTACGGATAATATGTTCATATGAGAACCTCCCAAGCGTATGACTGGAGGATAATATGAGAACCTCCCTCGCTTATGACCGGTGGATAATATGAGAACCTCCCTTGCATATGACCAGCGGATAATATGTTCATATGAGAATCTCCACCGCGTATGAAAGGTGGATAATATGAACCTCCACCGCGTATGACCTGCGAATAATATGTTCATATCAGAACCTCCCCCACGTAAGACCGGAGGATAATATGAGAACCTCCCTCGCGTATGACCGGCGGATAATATGAACCTCCACCGCGTATGACCGGCAGACAATATGTTCATATGAAAACCTCCCCTACGTATGACCGGAGGATAATATGAGAACCTCCCTCGCGTATAACCGGTGGATAATATGAGAACCTCCCTCGCGTGTGACCGGCGGATAATATGTTCATATGAGAACCTCCCCAACGTATGACCGGAGGATAATATGAGAACATCCCTCGCGTATGACAGGTGGATAATATGAACCTCCACCGCGTATGACCAGTAGATAATATGTTCATATCAGAACCTCCCCCGCGTATGACCGGAGGATAATATGAGAACTTCCATCGGGTATGACCGACGGATAATATGAACCTCCACCGCGTATGACCGGCAGATAATATGTTCATATGAGAACCTCCCCC
The DNA here is from genome assembly GCA_032622095.1 of Siphonodentalium dalli. Taxonomy (NCBI): domain Eukaryota; kingdom Metazoa; phylum Mollusca; class Scaphopoda; order Gadilida; family Siphonodentaliidae; genus Siphonodentalium; species Siphonodentalium dalli. The sequence goes on from CP136063.1 coordinate 269,330,988, forward strand.
ACGTATGACTGGCAGATAATATGAGAACTTCCGCCGCATATGAATGGCGGACACATAAGTTTTTAAGTCTATAAACACTATTTGATTTGAATATTCTTTTGAATAGTCTTACCATTGACATATTCATTCGTTCAAACCAGTTGATCTATTTTGTAACTTGGCTTTTAGTCGCTGGGCTCCGGCATCTGGGCTTTTAGTCACAACTGAAATAAAAATAAGTGCGAATATCTTGGAGCGAATTTCTGCAACAATTTCACCGCCTGTTGGACCCATTTGGAACAAAATACATTCCCTGTGTCTAATTCTACATTTTGATATACTATACGCCCTATTATGTTGAATATACCGGCTGAAATCGATCCTGTAATTGTAAACATCGAGTCTATTTTTAGCTGTTTTATCGGAGCGTGTTTGCGTGTTCGCCATTACAATATTCGCACTAAAACAGCCATATTGTAGCTAAAAACAAATGCACAGTATTCCATTGCGTTATTTGATACCTAAAACTTGTTGTTTGCTAGTGTATTCACCGAGAAATCTAAATTCTAAACATTAATGTCGAACGCAGTTTTTCGTGTTTGTGGCATTTTATGTTAGGTCAGTTGTCGACCGAATAATGTAACTTCCGGTGTCCGGTCAGTGGCGCGGTTAATATGTGTGGATAGGGCGAATGTGGACCTTTCGTTAGACACCAAAAGTAGCCCTCTACGCGCTGTATTCCTCGAGATATCGGCCGTCCCACGCAATTTGAAAATCCTGTCCCGCAGATTGTCATTCTATCCCAAATTCCACCCCATGTTAGGTCAATTGTCGATCAAATAATGCAACTTCTGGTGTCCGGTCAGTGGTGGGGTTAATATGTGTGGATAGGGCGAATGTGGGCCTTTCGTTAGACATCAAAATGAGCCCCCTACGCCCTGTATTCCTCGAGATATCGGCCGTCCCACGCAATTTGAAATTCTGTCCCGCAGAGTGTCGTTTTGTCCCATATCCCATCCCATCCCGCAGATTGTCATGTCCCGAAAAATCATATATATCAGCAGTGTTTGTATACAATCGGTTTGTTCTGGTTGGGTGATTCGCCTCTGAGCTTGAGCTTTATGTCTCTCAACATACATGTAGAGATACTGGGGTACATGTAGAGGTACTGGGGTACATGTAGAGGTACCGGGGTACATGTAAATGTATCATATTGATGTTGTATGTTTTACTAAATTAATAATTATTCCAGCAATGTTTACTCTTGTACATGTACATTATAGGCTTTGTGAAGAACTTGGAAGCAGTTTCACAGTACTCTCAGTTTCCACTGGGAATGGTATTGATACGGATAACTGTAGTTCATCCTACATGTAGTACATCATTTTAAGTTACATGTACATGTACCATACTTTTTTGCTACATTTTAGGTACATGTGTACCGGTACATGTTGTATGTCATTTTAGTTACATGTACATACTAGTATACAATACTTTTTAGCTACATTTTATCTACCATACTCTTGTTTTCTAAATACATGTGGAAGGGCATGAGGGAATATGTGTACCGTATATTAAGTACCGGTACATGTACACGGTAGAAACTTCCAAAATACATACCGGTACATGTAAATTAATTATACATATAGTGTAGGGCGGATTAGAAATTCAGAGTGGACACAGCTTTCTCACAAAAAAGGCAATAATTATTCAAATGCCCAGAAGTGCAATGTTCAACGTAATAACAACAATTCCATATCTTGTAAGAATACTACAGGTAAGACGTTTGTCTCGTGACCGCCACTTTGAGAACCGATATTCTGGTATTTTATTTGCAGTGGCAGCCATTGTGGACTTCCAGTATCGAGCCATCAATTTCAGAAAAACATTCAGATCTGAATAAACAGTGTGCAGGGGGGGGGGGGGGGTCGGAACAAATTTCCAGGCACGTACACGTATGATGGAGTGGGTTTGTGTATCTCGGGTCCAAAAAGCAGTTTTTTCATATGCCAAACTTGTTTTCCATTCCTGCTCTTGGTCTTGTTTTGATGTGTTTTGAACAGAAACAGGCCATATATAGTTACATGTACATGTAATAGTAATGCTATACTATATATAGAGGTTATCATAAGTTGGATCAGTTGCACAATGGCCTACAATAACCCAAATTCAACTTGATGGAACAAGGAACTGCGTTATTGGAAATATAACATTTAATCAGGATTCCATCCACTGATAAAACAAAATAAAAATAACTTAGCAATAAAATGAAAGCACACTTGATGTGACATGGAAATAAAGATATAATAAATAATGGAATAAAATAGACTTTTGAGAACGTAAAACATAAAATCTTAACAAATAAATTGAAGGTCAGCCGGGCCAGCTTGAACAATTTCAAATTGTTTTCAAAGTTAATGTGGATCAGCTGGTAATGTTAATCACAGTGATGAAGATTTTATAGTCACTGATATCGTGAGCAAAAAAGAAGTGAGAATGGGCTATCCATCCATATTATTCCCAATTATTACGAAGACTATTACTTCAGGCAGTGGCTACCAGCCTGCCATTACACCCTATAACATGTTTCCTCAGTTCTGGTTTCTTTGATGCCCCAAGAAGAGTCAGGCGGGTATATCATGGTTATGTTTGGTATTTAGCATTATTCTTCAAACTGGGATGAACTGGGATGAACAGTTGTATTTCCACATGTTTTGATAAACAATTTGGTTCCAGCAATACAGTAATGCCCTAATTAAAAGACTCCATAACCACAGCAGAATAATGGGTAATTTTTCAGGATTTAGTTGGAAATATATATGGCTTGTTGTCATTCATCGGAAAGATCTCCCCGAGTGATTATGTTGACACATTTCTTGATTAATGACACTTGCATGTATATGATAAATTCAAATAGTATCGTTATCTCATTATGCACTGTTCTATTAAAATATCGCGCAATGAATTATGATAATGCAGGATAATCAGGGATATCAGTTATTTGCTTGCTCAATTGATAATTTTCTCAAATTTAGGGCGGTGGGTGTCCAAAATTGCCTGGAAAAAAGGCCGGAAACGGAAGAAATTGGTGGGTGGGTCCCCCGAGGCCGGAAAAAATTTAAATGATCATACGTGCCTGGAATTTTTTTCCGACACCCCCCCCCCCTGTACAGGGTGGATTTGTTTTATTAATTTAATAAATGTTCATGAATATGGCTCACAGAGTATAAAAACTGACTTGATACTAATTTATGTTATGTTAAGTATACGATCCTGTGAAATGGGAGAGGGGCAGATTGAAATTGTTAAAACTTGTGCCCGATCCCTCTTGTAATATTATATTACAATAAAATATGTTTAAACAAAAATCCTGTGAAATTTTTAGAATTACATGTAATTAACAAAGAGTTATATTTCTTTGCTCAACTCAAACGTTTGGGTGACTACCACTACCGGTACATTATACTCAAAGTAACTGACTTAAAAAATGGAGTGATACCCCGGAAATGACCCTGGTATTACGTACATGTAGTATACGGTATCCACAGCGATATCGAAACTGTCACTGTGGTGGAAGTACGGTACATGTACTCTTTGGTTATGATACCAAGGTCTATTAGCGGGTTGTCGCACCAAAATTTAAAGAAAAAAAATAATACAATAATAGGTACGTGCATGTGGATCTTGTTAAATATACGGTAAGCATTCAATCAGGTGATGGGTACATGTATTGCTGTTAAAAGAGTCACAACCGCCATAAACAGAAATAGTTTTAAATTATAAACAAATTCTGTTCTTATATTAATCATAAATATCCTGTAAATTGCAGCAGGTTAATGTCATGTTAATACCGGTACATGTATATTGTACTCTGTGTTATATAAACAAATGCCATGTTATGTAAATAAACAGTACGTAAAGAGTATGCGTCTATGCGATAAGCAAAATATTCAGCACTGATGAGACCCCCCACTTTATATTGAACTTTTGTCAGAATGCCCCCAAGTTGCTATCCACAATTTTCACCTCTCAAGATTTCAGCATTGAATAAGTCACCATCAATCACTCTCCTATTACAATCTCCACAGTGTTTTGCTTATCGCTCACTACATGTATTTACTTGCTGTATACCGGTACAAACAAATGATCTGCTCACAAAAAGTGTGTTTTGCAGATTATAACTCATTCATATGAACATCATCATATACCGGTACTATTCAGGGGCAGATCCAGATAATTTCAAAAGGTAGGGGCGCCAACAATATAGATAAATATGATGTGTAGCATCATCCAAGCCGTGAAGCAGCGAGTGTGGGAGAGAACGAGAGAGAGATCCACCCTCTGGTATGTGAGGGTGTGGGGGATTCCCCGGGAATATTTTAGATACAGTCATGTACATGCACATGTACTACATTCGAAACATACATGTACATGTACTAGTATACTAGTATATAAGTTTGATATGTTCCAATCTTGATATGCACGCATACCGGTAAAATACAATCTCAGCTTATGTAGATTACATGTACAGTAATGCTCTAATTAATCGACTTCTTAACCAGAGCAGAATTATGGGTAACTTTTAAGGATTTAGTCCCCTGAGAGCTTTCCGATGAATGGCAACAAGCCATATTTCCGACTAAATCCTTAAAAGTTACCCATAATTCTGCTCTGGTTAAGAAGTCGATTAATTAGTGCATTACTGTATATGGAGCTAGCGACAATTAAAGTTACTCGGATCAATGGATATACATGTACATGTATCAATATTACTGCACTAGGATTACCATGTGCGACCTGTTATCTGCGACACTGCCAACATAATTCCTATAAATTTCCTTCTTTCAGTTTGTTCCCCCCCCCCGAGGAATAAAGCGCTTTTCACCAACTTTCGATCCCTTGCATCTTCTATAGATAACATAAGTTAACACTTGTAACTTGTGTCTGTATTCTGGGACCAACTACTGTGAATATGTAATGTACAATGTAGGTGTTTGATCTTTTGTGGAGTGAACAGTTTAACAGATAACTACCATTGGTATCAGACTACAACAATCATATAGCTGAACGGTGTACCCATGTCCACTTGTGTCAAATCTTTATTAAATAATGTAGATACAGGGTTTCCGCTAGGGGGTAGGGGGATGTGGCCGGTTTGTAGATAGGGGAAAACAGAACACCTGCCTCGAAAATTTAGAAAAGTGCAACACCAGAAATGCATTGTCCAGCACGCCCAGAATAAATAGGTTGTGCCGACTTAATGGCGATATAATCTGATTTCGAAAGTGGAATTTTGAACCGCTCCTGTTAACCGGTGGTAATACTTTGAAATTAATGAGATTGGTAGCACCGGAGATGTAATTTTCGCCATTTTTCGGCGTTACAACAGGGTTGTTATTGTCGTAATCAGTAATGTTGTCTGGTTTCTGGCACGATGATGGGGTCTTATTATTGTCGTAATTGAAACAGATGCGACGGGAGTTAATATTACGACATTCGGGAGTCATCTGGACAATTATACCTACAGTCGGCATACCGGCCAGTCCTATGATTATTTTTGGTCTGGGAGGGGAATGCGTCAGGGGAAAACTTGTCTCGGGGAAAACTTGGCTAGGGGAATGGAGACCGTCAAAAGGACCCCCTGCCGGTATAGCGGAATCCCTGGCAGATAAGTGACTATCATTATATGGGGATTGTGATACGTTGATTGAACTGCCTTCAAGTGTCTTATTGTCACTTCTCGCCGTGACACAGCTAGATAGAAATTCAATTCAACATATCACAAACCCTCTGAGACTGAGAATAACTTGGCGATGTCACGATGTTTTCTAAAATAAAGACACAAGTCCCAACGTATGTTTAAGGAGATTAGCATTGCCATATTAGTCTGGTCGATAAAAGGTTTGACCTAGAAAAAATTTGGACTAAGTTGGTTTGTATATCATTTTGAAGAGGAATATATCCTCCATAACATATCCAAAATGCGCTAAAATCCGCTTTGAGCATTTTTTGTAATTCAAGATGGCGTCCAAGATGGCTGCCATTTTCATATAAGTCAGCTTGATGCAATTATAGTGAGAACATCTTGTCATATATATACACATGTATACATTTTTGTGAAGCTAAGACATAACGCCACCTTTATGTGCCAAAATTGGAATTCTCCGTCCAAGATGGCCGCTAAAATGGCGACCGGAAGTGGATGTTTTACGTTTTTTTAATAATATCTTTAAGATAAGTGTCCGTGGTTTGGAACTGGTTGAGAATTTTGGCTTTATTTTGTATATAGCATGTTAACTGACAATTGGAGCAATGAAATATGCTGTTCGTGGGGTTCACACCCTTCCGATCACTCAAAAAATCGATTTTACAAAACGCGGTATAACATTTCACAAAAGATCCCCAAGATTCTAATCATATTTCATCAAGAAGTGGGAAGAACTGTGCAATGTAACTGATCCATTCTATATCTTATTGATATTCGAATTTAAAGGTACCAAAATTGTCACTTTGGCTCAAAATGGCTGCCAATATGGCCACCAAAATATGGAAAATGGTAATTATTATCCCAGCGTGCCACGCAACCGCTTACACGTTAGGGTGATGTACACAGTTGACTAGTATGTCTTATATAGCTTGAGTACTAACATTTCTGATGCACCTTTGGTATTTTGTTACTATTTTAACCACTGAAATTACCAGAATTATTCGAAATTTTCTGTCACAATCCTGATATCAAAATCGGCAAAAAATCGCTGTTCAGGTTTGAGCCATATTTTGAAAGTAAAATGGAACTATGTTTGGTATCAAAGATGTTTATTGTTTTGATATGTGTTACATGTGTCACACTGAGTTGTTTTAGACAAAATTACTCAAGATGGCTTCCAAAATGGCAACCAAGTTTGGTAAACATTATTATATACATAAACATATGTGTATATACGTGGTGTATATGTATACATACTCAATTGTGACTCACGTGCTACTTAATCAACTAAATGTTCTATTCTGATTGTCCCGGTACCCTACGAGTCATGACAAATTCATTTTGATGAATGCAATATGGATTTTGCCTAAAGCTTCCTTGTTTTTGAACGGAAATGGGCAGAACGTTGAAACTGAACTGAGATGGATCATATTAAGTGGCTATTCTGGTCCATTAGCATCAACATTGATCAACTTAATACAGTGTGTATGTCTGTTGATTGTCTGGTCATAGGCGATGTGAGTGGGTATACATGGAACTATTGTATCCATGAATGGTGTGAATAGTTATACAATGTGTGACTATATGGTCATTGATGGGATGTCCATAGTGAGATGTATATGTATATAAGGAGTAGCTGTATGCTGATGTGTGAGGTGAACATGTTTACAGTGAGTGGCTGTCTGGTCATTGAAGTGGTGTATGGTCATAACGAGAGCAGCTACACTGTCCTGTACGTATACATGGAGTGATTGTGTGGTCAGTGGTGGGCTGTACATTGGGTGGATGTATTGTCATGGGCGGGTGTATATGTATATACATGTTGGATGTATGGTAATGGATTGGTGTATGTATAAATAGGGTGTGGTTGTGTGGTTATGGGCAATGTGTATATGTATACATGGAATGACTGCACGGTCATTGTTGAAGTGTATATGCATACCTGGAGTACACTTTGATGGCCATTGGCGGCTAGTGTATATAGAGAGCAACCTCATGGTGATGGATGGGATGTATATGTTAATATGTACTATTGTATTGTCTTTGGTGGTGTGTACAATCATACAGTAACTAGCTGAATGCTCGTGGAAATGGTGTATATGTATACAGCGAGTTGCTGAATTGTCACGATTGAGCTGTATATGCAAGTCTGAAGTGTACGAATGGCCGTGTGTGCGGGGTATTGGTATATCTAGAAGGGTTGTATGGCCATTGGTGAGGTATATATACATACCTGGAGTGACGCTGTGTCATGGGTGAGGTGTATATGTATATCACGAGTGACTACATGGCCATGGCACGGCCAATATGTACATATGTATATGGGGATTGACAGTATGACAAAATTAATGGTGGGGTGAATTGATATACAAGGAGTGACTATGATCACGAATGTGGTTTATGCGTATACAGAGAGAAGCTGAAATGTCATGGGTCAGGTGTATATGCAAGTCTGGAGTGTATGAATGGCCGTATGCGCGGTACGAGACATTGATATATCTAGAAGGGCTGTAAGGCCACTTTTGTGAGGTTATATGTATATACCTAGAGTGACTCTGTGGTTTTGGGTTGGGTGTATATGTATATCTTGAGTGGCTATATGGCCATGGGTGTCGCAAATATGTATATATACAGGGAGTGAGACTGTATGACCAGTGGTGAGGCAAATATATATACAAGAAGTAATATATAACAATGGATGTAGCGAACAGGTATGGAGTGACTGTATGGTCATCGGTGAGGTGTATATGTATATATTTAGTGGCTGTATAGCTATGCATGTGGCCAATACAAATACATGGAATGACTGTATGGCCTATGGTTAGGCGAATAAGGTATACAAGAGGTTACGTTGTGTTCATGTATGTAGTGAATATGTATACATGTCATGTGATGTGTGGGAGTATACCTGGTGTGTCTGCAATGTTATTCACGGCTATATGACCATGTGCTGCTGTATGGGTAAACCCAATTGTGGTTGTATGGTAATACAGCGAGTGGCACATGGCCAGTTACGTGGTATTCATGTATGTATATATGGAGTGACTGCATGCTCATGTGTGATTTGTACTGGTGCACATTTGTGTGACTATCACTTTCCGCAATAACTCAAGGATATGTTAATCGATAGAGGTAATATCAGAGATTGATATTACAGACATAAAATTTATGCAAGTAAATTCCACATTAATTGCGTTTTATATGCAATGTGAAGAAAACGGTTTTCCTGACAATAGTTTATAAGTTAATCAATTTTGATGCTAATGGGCCAGAGTAGCCACATAATATGATACCTGTCAGTTCAGGTTCAACGTTCCGTCCGTTTCATTAAAAAACATGGACATAATCCCAAAAGAGGTGTTCGGCAAAATTCATACTGCATCCCTTAAAATTAATTTGTCGTGCCCCATAAGGTTTTGGGACAACCATAATATAAGATTAAGTTGTCCATTGATTAAGTAGCATGTTTAATAACCAAGTGAGTCACAATTTGCTACCATTTCGAAACAGCCGAGAATAATATTCGGAATATAAACTTTTTACTAAATTTGGTTGCCATTTTGCATGTAATCTTGAGTAATATTGTCTAAAACACCACATTATGTCATATTTAAGGCATATTAAAATAAAAAGAACTTTGATACTAAAGATAGTGATTTTTTGCCGAGTTTGATGCTGTTTGTGATAGAAAATTCCCATAATTCTGGTGATTTCAGAATGGTAAATAGTAAAAATTAATCACGGTGCATAATAAATGTTGGTATTCAATGTATATAATACGGAATAGTCATGTGTGTACATCACCATAACTTGTAACCGGTTGCATGGCACGTTGGGATAATAATTAACATTTTTCCATATTTTGGCGGCCATTTTGACAGCCATTTTGAGTCAAAGTGACAATTTTGGTACCATTGAGTTCGAATATCAATAAGATATAGAATGGATCACTTACATTGCACAGTTCTTCCCACTTCTTGGTGAAATGTGACCAGAATCCCAAAGGGGATCTTTTGTAAAATGTTATACCGCGTTTTGTAAAATCGAATTTTTGAGTGATCGGAAGGGTGTGGACCCACACGAACAGCACATTTCATTGCTCCAATGGTCAGTTAACATGCTATATACAAAATAAAGTCACAATTCTCAACCAGTTCAAGACCTCAGAAACTTATCTTAAAAGTTTTAGTAAAAACGTATGAATTCCACTTCCGGTCACCATTTTGGCGGCCATCTTAGACGGGAAGTTTCAATTTTGGCACATAAAGATGGCGTTATGTCATAGCTTCACAAAAATGTATACAAGTGTATACATATAACAAGATGTTCTCACTATAATTGCATCGAGCTGACTTATAGGAAAATGGCAGCCATCTTGGACGCCATCTTGAATTACAAAAATTGCTCAAAGCGGATTTTAGCGGATTTTGGATATGTTATAGAGGAGAACTTCCTCTTCAAAATGATATACAAACCAACTTAGTCCAAATTTTTTCTAGGTTGACCCTAAAATTTTAGTTTATCGACCAGACTATATACACTGTAGTATCTATTAAATTATTTTTGTCATAAGACTCCGAACGACACAATGGCAGTCAATGCCAATCACTAGCTGATTCGATTCGAGATTCGATTCGATATCAGGAAGGAGATTCAATATCGAGATTCGATTCGATGCAAAATCCCCGATTCGCAGATCCCTATATACATCATCACAATTTGAAACGTCTGTATCTCAAAGGTGCCCATAGAGAAATAGAAAACAGCTGAGATCATAAAAGATTGAACATGTAGTTTATTCCAGTCAACTTTCCATAATAAACGATAGACTGATAATTACCGGTATACATGTATTCATGTACGTTAGCAATATTAAGCACATGAACTTTGGGCCCTCTGAGTTGGAAAAATTGTACAGTCAGCACGTATGCTAAATTTTTCCTTTCAACCCTTGTTGGGACCCACATACATGTCCAAAATTGTGTCCGTTTTCGGTAGTTTTTTCCCCCGACCATTTTTTGACACCCACCCCCATTTTAACACTGAAACAGAGATTTGTGGCGGGGAGGGGGTGTGATTTGGGGGGTGTGGGCTGGAAGTTCACTGTAAGGTCTAAAAAATAAATACATTTGTTTCCGCTAACGAGCTGAAAAAGATTAGGGTAGGTAGGTAGGCTTGACTTTTTTTTTGTTAACTTTTTTTTCCTTCAGTTTCTTTAAAAATAACTGTATAATACTTGTCAATGTCTCTATTCCGAAGGTTCGCTATTCCGAAGGTTCACTATTCCGAAGGTTCACTACTCAGAAGGTTCGCTATTCCGAATGTTCTCTATACCGAAGGTTCGCTATTCCGAAGATTTTTTTTTAAAGGTTAATTCTATATTCAAGTATTGAGAGGGTTCTTTATCACGAAGACTCTTTTTTATGAAGGAAATAACTTAAAACATTGAAACAATAATTGTTATTTTTTATTTTTTTGCGGATTTCCTTGAGATTTAATGTCATTACGTATGAGTATGACGTTATTTTCCAATACCTATTCACGTCAGGCAGCCCACACAATTGCTCTTTCCATGCGATTTAATGTCATCGCGTATGGCGTTATATCTCAATAATCTTACAGGCAACAATACGCCAGCTAAAGGCAGGATTAAAACAGCGGGACTATAACTCTTAATGAATACTGCGAAGCAGAATGTCGTTGAATAGACGGGTATTAGTTGAACATAACTGCAATTGTGAATTTGTATTGAATTGTAAGGCCCACTTTATTTTCGAGTCATCGGATATTTTTTATAGTGCCTTGATATCATAAAATATGATTAAAACACTATATATAGTTCATCACCATTCCAAACGTCTGTATCAGAAGATGCCCCTAGAGAAATAGAAAACATCTTAAGACTCCCCCGTTATATGTCATGGCTCTCAGAATGCAACATAATTCAACCTAATGTATTTTCAATTGAAGGGGAATAACATTATCTTTAAAATATAGAGTTACCCCCCTCCATTGAAAATAATACACTTTACTTTTCGCAACAAAACCAGATGAACCTTAAGCACAAAAACAAGTCGTTAACCCTGCGTTAACTCAACAAAAACAACATGTTCACAGTTTATTACACCGGATTAGCTGATAATACAGTGTTAGAGAGCTTCATATTTCAAATGGTATATATAGTGGCATATATTTTATATACTAGTATGTGATCTGGGGGTTCGAACATTAAGTGGGCCTTGAATGTTGATGTTTTTTTCAAATACAGATTGCCAGTTCGGAAAAACTATATCTCTTACCACCTAGTATGGGAATACATGTACCGTACCTATAACATGTGACTGATATACTCAGACATATGACTGTAAAGTAAGCATTTAAAAATATAATTGTGTGGTATTCTAGGTGTAAATGGCCATAACAGCAAAAAGCTCAATATACAATATGCCAATATTTCCAGATAAACAAAGGTGAATAACTCTAGAATGAAAAAGCCAAACAAAACAATGATGGAAAAGCCGAACAAAACAATGGAACCCTCAATTGAATGTCCTCATAGTATTAAACATCCATACCAAACTTCATTGTTATACCTCATATTAAAAGGCTAAGCCTAATTTCCCATAGCTTTGTGTGACCCACATTATGTGAGTAGAGGGGGGATGCCCACAAGCAGAAGAGTCCACAAACAGTTAAATAGAGGTACCATGTCTTACCCACCGGACGGGGATCCAAGCACAGAGTATCTGAATGTTTACTGTTGCAATATCTGTAAACATACTAGTACCAGTAGTCCAGTACACACAAGTCAACCTGACATACAATGTATATGTAGGTGAGTGAGAATCTATAGCCATGTACGATAGGGAGTACTACTACATGTACATACTGAGAATGTATGATTATGATTATGTTGTGTGCCAGTGTGAATATATTTATATACATGTACCCGTAATGGTGTGAAATCCCATCCCCCACCCAGCTCAACCAAGAAAAATATTTCAAAGTAATATATCTAGATTCCAAACTCTTCATGTCTATTGTACTTGGTATACCTTACGGTATACCGGTACATGTAACTTATATACTTATCTGCTAAAAGATCTGCCAGTTATTCTTTCTTCAGAGACAACAGTGCACTGGATTCGTATATACTGGTAATAATATCTGAAATACCAAAGAGAAGGTGCTGTTGTGTACGCATGCTACTGGTACATGTACTGATATCTGGTTCAATATAATGCCATATGGTTTAATGTATGGTTGAATGTTACACTTCTTGAACAAGAACCTTTAAGCCACATGCATGGAACATTGACTACTTGAACTTCATAAACAGATAAACTCTTGCTATTAAGCCAAAAGACTGTTTTTCTCTCTTTTTTTGCGCATAGCATGTGCATGGATAAATATGCTATTTCATTAAATAATAAATTGGTTCCAAAATATGTTATCTATATCATTTTATAATTTATCTAAATATTCGAATACCGAAATCCGTCGAATACCGAACACTAATGTAATGTATAAACCGGTATACATGAACATGTATGTTAAACCTTAAGGTACATGTACATGTACATTATTGTAATCAGATGATACATGTATACAGGTACATGTACATAAATCTGTTGTCGGGACATGTATGATACTGCTATCAGTATATGAAAGAGAAGTCATTTGTCACATGGACATAGAGAAAGATGGAGAAGATGTCTAACTGGTCCCTGCATTAAGGATACATGCACTATTATCGTTGGCATTGTGCACATGTACCGTACTGTACATGTACCTGTATTGCTGTTAAAAGGGTCATAACTGTTAAAATCACCATAAACAGAAAAAATATTATGTTTAGACATACAATACATGTGCAGTACATGTGTACATGTATGTAAAGTGTAAGCGATAAAGTACACTCAACACAGGAGAAGGCAGGGAAACCCAACTGAATGAACTATGGTTAAAACTTCAACCAAGCTGTTTACAACTTACCAATGTGCTATGACATCTCCCCCCATGTACCAGTACATGTACATGTTAAGTTACCATACCTTACCGGTATATCTTCCCATTTTCACCAATGACAGTTTTTCGTAGTCACATGGTCAAGTACAATGAGAGCAATTGGCCATTCAATATTGAGGTAAACAAAATTCAGGTGCATGAGAGGGGAGGGGTGGATAGACCCAGATAGACCGGGTAATTTTCAACAACAAAATTCTGAATTATAATGCCTCTGGCAAAGAAAAAACATCCTTCATTGTCACCAATGATATTTTTTTCTGAATCACATAGTAATATTGAAAGATAAAATGATACCACTGGTAACTGGCCACCTTACAGTAAGAACAGCCAGTCAATGACTGTGCGGTCGCTCACCAGACTGCAAAGACTGATAATACTGGGACTCTGGAAACCATAACTGTCTCCATAGTTTATTTAACTGTTAGCCGGTGGAGCCGCGGTGTAGTTGCATTTCGGCCGCGGTGGTAATGCTAACTGCACCGCAGTTAAGTGGACACTTGTTTTGTCCAGCAGGGTACTTTTTTTCTCCCCAAATGTTTGTAACCAGAGATGAAAATTGGTGTCGCCTTATTAACTAAAATAAGCTGGTGTGAAAGGTTGAAATATAATTTGTGTAAAGAGACTGTTCATTTGATTGCAATAGAGTTAATTCTATGAGTACATGTACCACAGTGAACAAGCCAGAGTCGTAATTTCGCTAAAATCCGGATTGAGAATCCGAAGCCGATTACGGGGGAGGGGCTAATTCCCGATTCTAGGTCAGATTTTGAAATCCACGTGGTCTCCGAAACTATGTTTAATGTTCTCCCAGCGTCAAAACATGGCGCAAGTATTTGACACAAGTATCATTTGTATCTTATATTTATAAAGTTCATGTTTGTTGTGAAAGTCATGCTTTTCTTCTATGTGTATATACACGGCACATAATTTGCTGCCCATGCTGCCAATCCGACTTAATCGCATCTTCTTTTTTTCAAGTTAAAGTGTGTTTATTGATGATGGCAAGCATATCTAAACGTGACAGCTCTAGGCCTCCTGAATCAAATTCCGAAGAGGTTGGGAAGAACACACGAAACTTGTCAGTTGAACAGGGACGTGACGACAGGGGTTGATTGTGTGTCTCGACCCCCACCCCGAACTTTGGTACAATTTGCTAAGCTGTGCAGTCATTCATACGTGAGAAAATCAGGATTATTTTTGACTAACTGTTTCAAATAATGATACGTACAAGCCAACAAACGCAACAAACAAACCCGATTTTAAATAAATACATATACAAACTTATGACTAACTCGGGAGAGGGGGTGTCCAGTGATCTGTATATATGTTCAACTTGTTTTGGTAGTCATGTTGCTTTGCCATTACTAATTATTTATTTTTTCAGTGCAATAACATATGGGAGAGGGGGGTACCCTTAAGTGAGTCAGTACTTGTCCCCCAATTGTATGTATAAACAAATGTATTTGTTATATATCATGTGTTATCTAAATTTGACATATATTTGAAATAAATATATCTAAACTAAACTTTGGTACATTCCAGCAGTCGGAAATTTCATGCATGACACAACATTAGTTGGACATTAATTTGACACCATATATAGGTTGGCATTGTTCTCATTGTTTGATTTTTTTCAACCAGTAAATGTTGGTAATTTTCCAATCTTAGTGTTTGTTAGATTGGATATTTCCAAGGGGAGAAAATTGAATTCTGCGAACCTGTGAGATTGATGTTTGGTTCAATGGGGGGGGGGGGGGGGGGGGGGTACAGTTGACCAGAAATTTGAGGAAACTTCTAGCCACGTCCCTAGAACATGTGTCTGTTGTCTATACAGAGACTATTGTGCAAAACGACTGCATTTAACGCAACAAAACATGTTAATCATGAAATTGCTATAACTTTAAGACTAGATGATAGTACATACGTGTATCTGATAATCCACCGATACCATATAATCCTACTATTTCTTGAATAAGAAGAAACATTATAATAACGAACACAGCAGAAGACATATCCATGCAGGTTCATATGAATTCGGTCAATGGTGACGTATCCGCCGAATTCGAAATCGACATGCGTTTTGGCGGTATTTTAAGGATGGAATTATGAAATGGACATATGAAAGGGACAATCAAAAATGATTTGCAATTGCTTCGCCATCAATCGAAGTGCTCCCCCAGCGTTACTATCAATAGCGTTATTGTTTGGCTAATTTCAGTAATATTCTCCCAGTTTACGTTCAATAAAACAAATTTGTCTCCGCATTTAAAATTATTTGATATAGATCGTTTATATTCTGCAATAATTTGTATACAAGAGACGGATTCTTATGTTTTATTGTGTTTTTAAACTCTGAGGTGGCGAAATCTCGGTTTGTTTACATTACGAACATTTGAGTCCGTAATCGGAATCCGAATCCCAATCGGATTACCACGAAATTGAGATTACAGTCTGTTCGTTTACTGATTCTGCCAATTTCTGGTCTGTTCTTTTGCCGAACCAAGTCGTACGGGGATCAATCTGTAATCTGAATCTAGAATCTGAATCTGATTTTAGCGAAATAACGCCTCTGGGATTTTTTGGGGACACCTGTTTTTGGGCAATGATATTCCGAAGGCATATCCTGAATGACTGAGAGGAGGAAGGTTTGGGAGTGGGTAACCCCCTGCTGATGGTGGAGGCATGTTCTTCCTCCTGGAATTGTTTTTTGAAAATCCATTGCATTGAGAGCTAATCTAGGGTTCTTTGAGTCAGTATTTTGAATTTTACTGAGAGGTTAATTTGATCAGGTTTCCCAACCATAACTTTGGAAATGTTTAGATATGTATGGATTGGAAATGCTTATAAGTTATTGTCAGGTATATTTTGGTTTGAACAATGGATTATGCTTTAATATCCTGGCTGCTTGAAATGAGACTTACCATTATCACTTTTAATTCATATAATAGGCTATTTTCTAAAATCCAAGTGAGAGACACATACCAGTACTAGTATATAATATATTAGTACAGAAAAATTGTCTATTAAGTTAGTAATTACTATTAGCACTAATCTCTATGTTAATTTTTCATTTGATGTCATGAGATCACACCTGATAACAAGGTATATTTAATAAAATTGTCATTGTTCCTGTACTATTTTTGATTGAAATACTGAAGACTGAAGACTGAATGATAACAAACCTGAACTCAAACTACATGTATTTCCAGTTTTAACAGATGAAAGCTAGATAAAGCCAAACATACTTTTACAGTATGATTCCAACTATTAAACTTAAATATTTTTGTAAACTTAAATACATTAGGTCAATATATATAGATTTTTGATTGAAATACTGAAGACTGAAGGCTGAATGATAACAAACCTGAACCCAAACTACATGTATTTCAAGTTTTAACAGATGAAAGCTAGATAAAGCCTTAAATAACATATGTCAATATTTAAGAAATGGATGTTTATTTGCTTGCGTTCCATAGAGTATGGATGCAAGTTGGTCTGACATTTTCATGTGTGGAACGCTTTCGCCTTCCACACATGAAAATGTCAGACCAACTTGCATCCATACTCTATGGAACGCAACAAAATCAACATTCATTACTTATATTTACAGTCAACCGAGTCAACTGGCAGGTTAAAAGAGTTATAAGCGTCCATTCCCAACGTTATTATCGTGGCTCGGAGCAAGTTGCGTCTACACAAAAATGGATGCAAGTTGGGGTCAGCGCGCGACGTCATGTGACGTAATTTCGACCAACCAACGTCCTGCATTCATGTTCCACAATAGGAATGCACTTGTGAGTGTAAATATATATAGACTAGCCGATGAGCCCGACGTTGTCCGGGCTATTCATAAACCAAATTTCAAGTCGATAGCTCCACCCGTTTCCGAGATCTGGTTTGCGCATGCACGAAGCTTGTGTCGCACGGGCTCGGTGCCCCGATAAAATTCGTATCCGGGGCAAGATACATTCACACACCAAATTTCAAGTCGATAGCTCCACCCGTTTCCGAGATCTGGTCTGCTCATGCGCGAAGCTTGCGTCGCACAGGCTCGGCGACCCGATAAAATTCGTATCCGGGGCAAGATACATTCACATAGCAAATTTCAAGTCGATAGCTCCACCCGTTTCCGAGATCTCGTCTGCGCATGCGCGAAGCGGGCGCCGCACGGGCTCGCCAATACGACAACGTCGACCGCCTGGTCAAACTACACACACGTACCAAGTTTCGTCCCGATTGGTCGAGAATCGTAGATTTGTATAAATGACAGACAAACAAACATACAGACAAACAAGCATACAGACCAACAGAGGTCTTCAAAATATATATGAGATAATTTTCATCTTGTTATGATATGAACCGGGACCAAATTGAAAAAAAAAGTTAAAAAAACGCCTGGATATGTCCCTGATGTACCATGTGGCTATACTGGTAATCACAATGAGTTACGCTATCCCCAAAGTTTCACTATCCCCAAAGTTTCACAAAAAACAGGGAAAAAGTGGATTTAGTACTGTCAACGTCAAGTACTTATAAGTTAAATCATTCAAATTTTATATACGGTATTGACTGTACATGTACACACCGTAACAGGTCTGGTGAACCACTGTTTGATTTTATAAGACCGATTGGTCTAAAATTTACTGATACAAGATTACAGGCCCTCAATCTTTGCATTTTGTGCCAGGGTTGATGTTTTACCAATCCCGTCACCCATATTCGAGGCAGGGGTAGGGTCAATAATATACATGTATGACGGGGTGTCATAAGGGACAATACAGTGACTATAGACATTTTTACAATAGAGACGAGTGCGAAATTTAGCACCCCTGATTTAAAAATTGCGAGTGCACACATGTACGAGTGCGAGAGCAGTTGCTCACATCTCCTTGGAAGGATCGGATAATTTTATTTACAATACACATACATGGAAAGTACAATTACAAATAAATATAATATTAATAGACTATACATGTATATTGCTAGGGGTGATATAGTCATGGCTGACTGTCTTCCTATCAGGATTGATTGATCAGTTGTTCACAATACAGGTACCTGTTATTAATACATGTAGGGCTGAAGGGGTCATTCCCACCAAAAAACATGCTGAAGTTGAAGAGTACATGTACACAGGATTTGAAAATGTGCTGAAGAGTACACAAGGTTTGTGATTGGCATTAACACCATAACTAAACTGTTGTTCTGACGCCCATTAGCAGTTTATTTTCAGTTCATTTTGATGTTCATTGGAACGCAAACAATCATCCTCTAGTTTAAAACAATAAGCATGGCAGATACCGGTACGAATAATAAACATCATTTAGAACGAGATTTAATAATGTACCGGTACCTTCAGCACATTTTCAAAACGTGTGTACCCTTCAGCATTTTTTTGGTGAGAGCGACCCCTTCAGGATTAGTAGGCTTATAAAATCACATGATGTACATGTAGATGTGGTTCAAATCAGGATGTGTCCTTATTTCGCCATCTCTAGTCATTCCATTAATATATATATATTTTTTGGGTGGAAGAATAAGTTTTATACATGTACTACAGGTACATATTTAAATCGGGTTTTCCAACTTCCGTTCACTATTTTATTTACATACCCTGCTTGACAAAACAAGTGTCCAATGTCACCGCTGTGTATTTGCCATTCGGCCGCGGTGTCAGAGTTTGGAACTGCAGTTGAGCACCGCGGCCGATCGACAAGTACACTGCGCCGAAAGGCAAGTACGGTACACCATGGGCGAACGACAACTACACCGCGGCCGGACCGCATGTACACCATGGTTAGATTTCTGGTTCGTATCATCTTTTTTCAGTTTAATGAACGTACACTGCGGCAACTACACCATGGCCAAATGGCAAGTACACGGCGACCCAACTGTAGTTAGCCGGTGGAGCCGCGGTGTAGTTGCATTTCAGCCGCGGTGGCAAGGCTAACCGCACCGCGGTTAAGTGGACACTTGTTTTGTCCAGCAGGGTACCTGTAGTATGCACATTCCAGCAAACTTTTGTACCAACAGCCAAGTACGGTATGCTTAAGCAAGTTAAGTCTACCAGTCACTGCTATGCGTTCCGGGGCCCCAAGCATACCCCGCTGGACAAAACAAGTGTCCATTGGTACCGTGGTGTATTTGCCGTTCGGCCGCGGTGTCAAGAGTTTGTAACTGCAGTTAACGGCAAGTTCACTGCGGCCGAACGGCAACTACTAGTACCCTCATGGCCGAATGACATGTACGTGTACGCCGTGGTTAGATTTCTGGTTTGTATCGTCTTTTTTCGGTTTAACTTTAATGAAAGTACACCGCGGCCAACTGTACCGGTAGTTAGTTGGTGGAGCCGCGGTGCAGTTGCATTTTGGCCACGGTGGAAATGCTAACCACACCGCAGTTAAGTGGATAGTTGTTTTGTCCAGCAGGGTACTAAAAGGATACAACTGTATTGAGACTGAACGTTCACTACATCATGCATGATGGATTGAATTTGATGCATACTGCATACAGTGTAGTCTATGGCTATGCACTTACCATTCGGCTGTTAGTTTAATATGGAGTCTTGTTTTAATCCAGAGAACAAATCACACATTGAATGTGACATTCACAATGTGAATGTCAACAACGGGTCAACGCCAATATGAATATTCAATAAAATGATCATCTTCAAGTTCAAGTTAATTGTTATGTTGTGTAATATAATCTCTCCATATAGGAGGCAATAAAGATATATATCGTTGATTTAAGGTCCATGGTACTGTAATAATTTGCTTTACTCTTCGTACGTTAAACACTTGATGTTGTCCTCGGTGTTGACGAAACTGGTTCGTGTGTGAGGTAGAAAATGAAATGCGCTTTCAACTTTGACACTGATTAGTTCGAATA
Source organism: Siphonodentalium dalli (assembly GCA_032622095.1). NCBI lineage: Eukaryota > Metazoa > Mollusca > Scaphopoda > Gadilida > Siphonodentaliidae > Siphonodentalium > Siphonodentalium dalli. The sequence continues at coordinate 269,351,587 of CP136063.1, forward strand.
CCTTTGCATCGCCTACGTCAAAAAATTGCGATGTATAACTCCAAATTGATTCATCGTGGTGTTGTCTGAAAAATCACTGTTGTTAAATCACACTATAATGATGCCGGTCATTTGGTAGGGACAGTTGAGAATTGAGTTGTTCAACTCGCCTAACAAATCAATGTACAATGTATCAGCGGCATTCTGAACTCCTCGACCTGTGACCTCTGGACCAATTTTCCCAGGAAGCAATGCGAAAGCGGAGCGGAAGTCACGTGATTTTTAACCAATTTTTGTGCGCCGTTTTTCATCGCGTCGAAATTCTGTTTCATGGTATTGTAAAAATTGATGATGTCATTCACGCCTAAACTTGAAAAGCAACAACGCGCCGCAGAATTTGGACGCGATGAAAATCCGGACAAGAAAAATGGGTTAAAAATCACGTGACTTTCGCCCCGCTTTTGCATAGCATCCTGGGAACAATAATATCAAATTGTGAAATCACGGAATCGGAAGTGGACCAAGTGGGATGGTTATGAAATTAGCAACTTCAGTTTTTCTGAACAATTCCTATGTTATGCAGGCTTATGAAATAGTTTCATTTTGACCATTTTCGTTGGTTAGCTGACCGAAAACCAGCGAAGACGTCATGACAAGTCCCATGACGTCATTTACGTCAGTTGGTTTTGTGGGACAGAATCCAGACACATTTGGTCTTTACCGGAAACACCGATTTCACATCACTAGACTAAACGCAATTATATATATAAAATGGCCAAAGGACATTTTATATACAATATGCACACAATAAATATGGGATCCCTCCCTTCAAACGTGTTGTTTGTTTGTTTGGTTTTCATTGTTCCTTTTTTGTTTGTACTTTTAAAACTAGTGAGTGCATATAAGATTATATTCTTCATCATGTTTTCAAATGTCATTTTGACTATCAGTTTGAATTTTTGACCATGCAATGAGCTAATTCAGCTGCCTTCCGCAATATATACACTTAAATGTAATTAAGAGACTTCTCTAAAGACCATTTTCTAGAACAATACAGACTGGATTCAAACGAGAGATGTTTTCTATTGACAAGAGCTAGCTAGCTAGCGCATGAAACTGTTCGCGCGAAAGATTTCCCCAGTGATATTTTGGGATATAGCGCCCATGTAAACATTTATATTTGTCATATATAAACGTGGGAAGTTGCTAGCTTTAGTTTGGCATGGATGTGTATGAGTTGTTTTAACGAGATACATGGTGGCATGCAGGGTGGTTGTACTGTAGTGTTCCGCGGAATCCGCCCCTCCAACTTTGGTGAAAGTATTCAACATTTTGAAATCCCATGACTGACACAGCAACAGTTGGAAATTACGTATCTAGATGGAAATTGTTGTGATAGTTTGATGTATTTGTGTGGTTGCTCCACTACGTGTCACGTGCGATCATATTATATACAATATATGCAAATAATCACATATAATGTAAATGTGGATGTTTAGCCTGCCCGTGTAATACGAGTCTCAGCTGTCTGGCCATCGACGCAGTCCTGTCTGGAATTTTGCGCGCCGATGTAGGTTGTGACGTCATGATGTACGTCTTGATGTCATGACGCCTTTAGTGGTTTCCCAAGAAGCAATCTTAAAAGGATTCTGCGATCTTTCAATCGGAACTTATAGTGTCCGTTTGTCGGCCTTGAACTTTGAGAATATTTCTTCAATCTTTTAGGCGGAAATACCGTTAGAAAATGGAAGAACAAATCTAAACGGCCAGTAAGGCAAATAGAATCCTATTTCGGGGCAAATATTTTTAATAATTTTATAAAATATGTAAACAAAACTGTTTAATGCAATTTCAGTTTTTGTTAACCAGGGTTTTGGTTTCATTTACATTAATTATTTTTCAATATTTTTTTCACCCACTGACCGACGCGCGAAGTGTCTATAATCGTAGGACTTATGCGTTTCTGCTGAATTGAACTAGTGCCTATGCGTTTCTGCTGAGCTGCACTGACGTTTGATCGCAAAATAAAATTATAATCATTATCAAAGCACACGTTTGGATAACACCGCCATAAACAGTGACATATTATGATGTTGAGCTCGTATCGTCAATAAAATTAGAGTTATGACTTATAAAACTAAGAATTACTGCTAAAGTATTTCTACCAATTGGGTCACTAGATTCGTGTTGAGCTGGAACTTGAGAAATTTCAATTTCAACCAATTGAAATGCCGTTGAAAACCGAAGGGTTAAGCGATTATCGCAATAGGATATGGGAACACCGTGTGCGTAACGTAACTATCACAAGTATAACGTACTCTGATAACAACTTATCGCCAAATTCGTGCTTCAAACAGATTAAACATGTCATCTTCAGCTTCTTTTATTTTATTTTTATGAAAATGAATAATAAATGGTGTGATAAATATGTATAATATGTATATAACGACAAATAGAGTAAAATTAGCCATTTTTCCGTGAAACTTAGGATAGGAAAGCCAGGTACAAAAATTGGTGAAATATGAGTACGAACGTCAAAGTGTTCCCCTGTCGTATCGTGATAATTGCCAACCGTCACTGCGAAGCGAAGCCTCCATTGGCGATTATTAATTAATTCATTTCGGCTGTTCAGTCTTCTAAGCTATTAAAACTTTCTTGGATATCTTGGAAGGTGTTTTTGGAGGATTGTTCTGATATATAAATGTTGGACTAACCTTCCAAAAAGATGAGTTTGACGCCTGCATTTCTTGGCATGAATATATATTTTTTTTAAATACATTTATTCATTAACTCATGAATGAATTGGACCCAAAACTCAGGCACAGCCTATTTTATTGGGTCTAAACAGAAAAATACAAAAAGTTGACAAACAAGGACACATGACAATTTAATGGTGTATATATCTTGTATCATGGAAATTCCTAATAATCATTAAGTATGAAGTCACTAAATAGGATTAAATAAAACAGGGTTATCCTGAAAATACTGTTGATGGCAATGAGTAATAGTTTAGAGTTTAAAATGATTCAATATTCAGATAAAGTTGTGATGATATAATAACCATATAAATTTGAATGATACGCCACACCCACATGTATCAATCTGCAAGTTAAGCAGAAAAGGTGTATGAATATTAACGAGGGCTCGTCTCGTTATGCTGTGGTTAAGTGGTCAATTACTTTAGGCATTACTGTAACCAATATAAGGATTTGAGGTGTAATGATAACTCAATCCTCATACAGTAATGTACAAAGTAATTGACCACTTAACCACAGCAGAATAATGGGTAATTTGTCAGGATTTTAAATGCTAAAAAAATACCCATAATTCTTCTGTGGTTAAGTGGTCAATTACTTTGGGCATTACTGTAACCAATATAAGGATTTGAGGTTTAATGATAACTCAATCCTCGTACAGTAAGGCTCAAAGTAATTGACCACTTAACCACAGCATAATCATTGGTAATTTTTCAGGATTTTAAATCCTGAAAAATTACCAATAATTCTGATGTGGTTAAGTGGTCAATTACTTTGGGCATTACTGTAACCAATATAAGGATGTGAGGTTTAATGAGAACTCCATCCACATAACTAATAAATATGTGTGAAAATTAAACCAAAACAAAATAAATTCCATGATGGCGTCCAATATGGACTGCCTAATTCTGCTCCAAAACATGTATATTGAATATATGGATGTTTAATGGAGGGGAAACCGATTATTTCACTGATATTTTCATTAACTGGGATCCAAAAACCCGACTTACGAGAGCGCGCTTCGCCCGCGACTGTATCTTAAGCATATGTGCATATTTAATAAGCGAACAATTGGAATCCCAACAGAGAAGATTGGCGTGTCGCCCTTGCGCTTGCTCATAGACATCATTGATGATATCTATGGGAAACCACATTGACATTTAATAGAGAATTTCGATTAACTGTAATAACTTAAGGAATCTCTAATTAGGGCTGCACGGTTATGAAAAAAACATCAAATAACTTATTATTTAACTAACCGAATAACTAATTGCACTCAAGCCCAATAAGAAATTTCCTTAAGTTTATTGTGCTTAAAGGAATTAGTCTGTCAAAAAAATATTTTTTTTATCGTCATAATACTAATAATATATGTCTAACAGACCCATTTCGCCAAGAAAATTCAAAATCGAGCAGATAGTATTTTTATTATTATGATATTAAAAAAATCGCGGAAATATCCGAAGTCAGTCACGTGAGTGCGATCACATGACCACAACGCGGTCACATGACCGATCATCTGCAGCGACGCTTACCGATGACAGCGGTGGGTGGAGCTTGAAATAATTCCGCCAATCGCGTAACGAGTTGATAAATTACGCTGGTTATTTACCTAAGCCTTTACGATAAATAGCGATTACAGAATAAAACTGTTTGAATGTGCTGAATTATGAACTGGCTTTGCTAGAATGTTGGATTATATAACGAATAATGATGGCTAAAATGCACTTTGAGGCGATAAAAGTTGTTTGAAATGAGATTAATTTATGCAGAAATGCAATGAGCGAGCGGAATTTCGTGCGAAACTAATTTAACTGTTTCTGAAAGAATACAAGTTAGGCCATATACCGGTACATTCTTCGTTGTATGGTACCAATTTCGGAAGCTAATTTACACACTAGTGTCACCCCGTTGTGCGCTATATGCGTACAATTAAATACAAATGGGGTGTGATTAAAAAGGTGGTGGTTATTGTACTAGTACATGTATCATGATGGCTTATTTTCGTCATAATAATGTTCCTGTCTGTTTCTTCACACAAAACATTTTGTGTGGAGAAGTGCACGACTGTGAATAGCTTGCTAAAATCCTTCCAGTCAAGATCGATAAGTGAGTAAACAAAATAATTCACTCGAATACACAACGGACTGTTGAAACTACAATAATTATTAGTTAGGCTGCAGTTTGGCATAACGACATTTTTTTTAATTGAATGCTAGCCTGGCATTGTTTTTCAGTTTGTGTTTGTCGTTCGTTTTATTTTACGTTTTGATGGCACATATTGACTTTCTAGAGAGGATTTTTTGAATTGTTAGCTTAGAAAAACTCCAATGATTGCCTCTAATAAAGAGCGTCCATATTTTCGTCGCGGTGTAGACAATAAAGAGCGTTCTCAGTTATGAACGTGCTCTATTTCGATATGTCATGGGTGATTTTGTATGTGGTATTGTGACAATTAAATATAAAGAGCGTCCATGCTTCCGTCTCACAAAAGCGGTAGACAATAAAGAGCGTTCTAAATTACGCACTGTGTTGTCTTTTTGGAGGTACTAAATACTGGATCGCTAGCCCGCCCACAACTGAACACACTACATCTACTAGGCATCTTGGAATATGTGGAGATGACAGATACTCGGGATATTTATATCGAAAGTAAAACAACAAACAAACACGAAACAAAAGCGCCTAAATAGAGTTAACATTATTCAGCCCAGTGTTTATATAAATTTGGGCGCTTCTTATATATGTATGACCAGAGAGATAATGTTCTTTCTATTCACTTTGTGGCATTTTAGAGTGCAAATAAGTTCGCGACTGACACTGATGAATAGTCACTGAGTGATTACAAATCACCGAGTGAATACGCGAGACAATCAAAGCACTAATTACTGCCATCTATTTACCAAAACAGACACGTGCCGGCATGTTATTAATGGCTACAAAAACAACAACCATTCTAGGCGCTATTAATTACTTTCTTAACATAGTTCTTGTCTTCTATTGCAGCTAAACGGCCAAAGCGTAACGTAATCTATACACCACACGCGCACATACGACTCCGCATTTTAGTATCGGCTGACTGACGATTACGTCATCGTAGTCTGCATAATAAACTCCGGTTCCGAATCTGTGTTTTTAATTTGCGCCCCACAAGTACGTCACTCGTAGTTTAGTCACGGAAATCTCCGAATACCGGTGGTGGTATTATTTATTTATTTTACGAGTTATTTATTATGCGATCGGAATGGGACTTGGATCATTTTAATCACAACAGGGAGGGCTTTCCGATTGCGTTTTGTAGTTTCTAGACAGAATAAATCCTTTAAGCAAAGTTAGAGATACCTTATTGCGCTTAACACAATATGATTTTCCTGTGCAATAAGGAATATTCTTATTACACATTCCCTATTACACATAAGCGAAATTACATCCATATTGCACTTAATCGCAATTAATATCTATCTCATTAGATCGCCCTTGTGCAAATAGTAGAATAATCCTATATTTGTTCCACCCATTGTACCATGGGAATGGACTACACCACCTGAATTATAGGGAGTTTATGTACACTATATACTATATTCCTTATTAAGAGATACCTTATTGAGTTTTATTATCTAAGGGCAATATGAAAATTCCATCATTGCACTTATACACAGTTAAATACTTCCATATTGCGCTTAAGCACAATAGAGATTCCCATATTGCGCTTAAGTGCAATTAGCTCTTCTTGCGCTTAATTGTTATAATTGTGTTGTAACTATTGTTTCGTCCTTTAATATTTCCCATACATTATGTACCCATATATTATGCTAAAAAATAGTACTATTGTTACTAATAGTACTCGTAGTAGTTGATACCACGTTACTGTCAATATTCTATCATGGTTAGTTTCAAAATCATAACGTTAATTGTTATTACTATTTGTGTGTATTGTACATGTACATCAGTCATCAATTAACAAACTTAAGCAGAGCCTGGTTGAATGTCAACTATATATGGTAGGTTATTCCCATCTTAAAGCTGTTGATGTCATTGAGACATTCAATGCTATTATGCTATTTTGCATGCGAACTAGTAGAGCCTCCAATAGCTTATCATTACCACTCGGGACAGTGGGTGTTTTTCCTCAATTAATTGAATTTCTTGTTGGCTTTAGGAGCATGATGTTCCTATGTATGACAAGTATAGTTAACATTCACCGGAAAAAAGTTTTTTATTTTTGCCCTGGAGCATTTTGCCCAATTACACATTTCGAGGTGGAATTAATCAATACAAAATGGCGGCAGTCGCCCATAATAATTTTTGGACTCGGCTGTCCCTTGAGTTATGCATAAATTTTCCTATTTTAGGTAAGTTCAATCTCTTTTTAGAGTGGGCCGAAAAAGTCGATTAGTATATCTCATATTCGCATACGTATACCCTAGGTCGCTTCGCTTCCGCAGCTTCGCGGGCGCTATACCATTATCCACTCTAAGTGTCGGCGCACACGATCCCGATTGTGCCCGGTTAAATCCGGCTGCCGGATAAATCGGGCCCGATAAAATCGGGGGATCAGCGCACACGAGTCCGATTTTCACATCGGTCATATGCATGCTATGATCACTGTAGTATATAGCCAGCTGGTGTGGCCAGCCTATCTAGCCATTTACTATAGCTAGTCGTTGTGATTTATATTAATAGCGCCCGCTCTCACGCGGCGAAGCCGCGGAAGCGAAGCGACCTAGGGTATACGTATCCGGATATGAAATATACTAATCGACTTGTTCAGCCCAATCTTAAAATAGATTGAAATTACCTAAAATAGATAATGTATTCATAACTCAAGGGTCAGCCGAGTCTAAAATTATTGTTGGCGACGGCCGCCATTTTGTATTGATTAATACCACCTCGAAATGTGCAAAATGCTCCAGGGCAAAAAAAAAAAAATTTGTTCTGGAAAATGTTAGCTATGCTTCATAAATGTAGGAACAACATGATCCAAAAGCCAGAGATATTTAAAAAATTGAATGTAAATTAAACCAAAGCTCTGCTTAACAAAAAAGTGAAATTGCATGAAAAAGTTTTGTTTACATATTTTATAAAATTATTAAAAATATTTGCCCCGAAGAGGAATATAGGGGCCTTACTGGTCGTTGGGATATTATCTTCTATTTTATAATGGTATTTTCGCCTAAAAGATTGATGGATTATTCTCGAAGCTCAAGGTCGACAAAGGGAAACTATAAGTTCCGATTGAAAGATCGCATAGTCCTTTTAAGATAACTTTTTGGAAAACCAGTAAAGGCGTCATGACACCAAGACGTGCAGCATGACGTCACAACCTACATCGGCGCGCAAACTCCAGACACAGGACTGCGTCGATGGCCAGACAGCTGAGACACGTGTTACACGGTCAGGATAAACGACACATCTGCCAAACATTTACGTTATTTGTGATTATTTACATATATATAATTGTCTTGTATCCCGTTACGGTTTATCATCAAATCCTTCTGAAGATAAAAATTCATCCGATAATCCAATGAACAGTAAGAAACGGGCGCAAATTACGTTTACGTATTATCATATTATGTATAGCTAAAGACCAATATTTATTAATAATTAACTAAATAATATATTAACTAGAATGCACTCAGAGAGATGCCAACGTGCGCTAAAATGTAATAAACAATAATTTAAAAAATAATTTCACTGTATTTTACTTAATTTATTTTATTTAATTTAATGTTAGAAAAAAAAGACAATTACCATTTCTCATTTCATCACAGATAAAAGGCAAATTACTATATTAATCATTTAAGTAATGAAAACCAATTCCATGTTGCCGAAAGAATGAGACTTTAATATCGATTACATTTTTTTCAGCGGCATATTTTCATTTTGATTTTCCGATAGTCAAAGTTGACCAAAGGAGCAATTATAAGAAATAATTAATACTATTTGTGTAAATATTGATAACAGCCAATATGCAAAAATAAATATCAATAATTAATCAATAACGATCATTTTATGTAATAATAAACTCTTCAAACGGTGTTTGTGTCAACAAATGCGTTTTGTTTTGTGTTACGTCATTCGTCGTATTTGACCCGGAACTCGGCTGAAAGTTAGGCTATTCAGCTTATTGCGTCGAATTACGAAATCGTGTTTTGAATGTCTCTCTTTTCCCGCACGATAAAAAGAGGTCTTCGCACGAACCAAAAATGATCAAACTTACCAATTATAAGTAAAAATACCCAAATGAAGGAGTCTATGTAGGTCCCGAAGGAGTCTATAGACTCCTTGATGTAGAGTTCTGATGGAGAAAATGTAGGTAGATCTATTTTTTCATAACTCTGACGTATTTTGACCTGGGAGAAAAATTCGAAATCGAGGCTCACTACGAGCATGTCAGAAACAGGGAATCCCGACAAATGGCGATATCGGCGACAAACAAATAATCGAAAACAACACATAAAATAAACATAGCAAAAACGCGGCACAGTAAAAATGTCAGAACGCCACGAGGTTTTACGTCGTTTTTGGTGACGTCATGGAGTGAAACGGAGTATGGTGACACCAACCTACGAATCTGTCTGATCGACATACTGTTGCGCGAGCGCACGTAATAATAACATATTGAGCTAATTTGAGGTCACGAGCAATACTGCCAATAGCCGTAAATTGGCGTAATAGACCTTTTCACAGCTGCCGATTATTATGTACGGGCACTCATCTTCTGCCCATATGTCTACCAGCCGTTGTTCCTTGTCAATTGATCAGAATGCTTGATTTATTTTCTAATAGCGGTCGCTGCTAACTATTCCGACATTTTGAATGAGGTTTTGGCCACGTGACGGTCATGTGACAAGCATAACACGCGCGTTGCCATGGTCACGAGCCGGATTTTCCGGTTGAAATCAAACTCAGTTTGATCGGTCCGATTAAATCGGATCCGACAAAAACCGGCCCAAAGTTAGGCGCACACGATCCCGGACAACCGGGATCGTGTGTGCCGACACTTATAAAGTGATTTAAATTTACAATTGATTTATAACACGCCAATCAGCCATCGAGCAATGTAAGTTATCTAATTAGGTCCGGTGACAATCTTTATTTACTGTAATGATCTTTAAGTCGTCGCCTGTTCTATCAAACGGTCTGTCGTGATTACAACAAGATTATACATTGTATTGACCAATTATGCACTCCCGTTCATTCAAACAAGTTATTTTTCCATCGAGGTAAGCATTACTGATATGGGCTGTGATACCATGTTTAGTCACAACGAACAGATGCAGGGACGTAGCGTTTGGACGACATGGGCGATACACCATGTCAAATATACAAACGGTAATAATTAAATAATTAATTAAATTAATACCGAGTATACGCCATACTAAAATTTCAGATCAGGGGTGGGGTATTCGGACAAGTTACATGGGCATTTGCTTTGTCGGCAAACATCTTCAGTTACTATCCTGAACGGTGGCAAATATTGTACCCTATCATCCAAACTATGAATAAATGCAATCAACGACAGACCTTTTTGCAGCGCAAACAACAATTACAGATATTTACAGTAACAAAAGGTCAATACCGGACCTCATTGAATAACTTACCTTTATCGAACGTGCTGTTTGTGATATTATAAACCCGGCTTGGAATGTATGGAATAAATAAATCCGACTCGTAGAAATAATGCACAATAGAATAGGAGTGTAATGTACTTTCTACTTTATCCACGATTAACATAAAAGTAAATTGAAATTTCATGATTCGGCATAAATGCAATTCGTTGAACAATCGAGGTGACACCGACCATGGGGTTTTTATTGGTATTCACCGGACCATGTTTGTAAGACTGACCACACATTTAATTGGTAACATAAATGATTACAATTAATTTAATGGTCAGTTAGTTGGTATAATAACATTTTGTTTTCGCATATTTTTGTTTTAATTTCATTATCTTATGACTACAAGTCTTATATGTCATCATTCTGCAGGTTTGTACATATAACACCTTCAACCGACCCATAAATTTAAATGAGAAATCAACCAATTTTAATATACTAGGTATTGGTGGGTGTAAAATAGGTTTGTTAGGAGGCCCAATCACAATCAGTTCGGCTGTGATCGTCTGTGATCGTATGGTCTCCAAACCTACCAAAAGATGTGTCTGGAATTATAACAAAGCGAACTTTGTGAAAATAAATAATATTATCAGTAACACTGATTGGCCTAGTCACCTCCGTGGTGACGACGACATACCTTGTGTAAACAACATGGTTGAGAAGTTCACTAACAGTTTCCTTTCCATAGCTAAAACATGCATACCTAATCACATGGCGACAATTAGGACAGATGACAAACCATGGTTTGACTCCAAATTGCGAACTCAGATAAGAAACCGTGATCGCCTAAGAAAAATTGCCATAAACAAAAATACACCCCACCATTGGGACCATTATAAGCGCGCCCGAAATAAAGCAAGTAATATGAAAAAATTTGCAGAGGCCACGTTCATGGAAAAGATTGACTGTTCCCTGACATTGGAAAAAACTCAAAAAAATTCTGGAAAATCACCAAACAATTTTTAAACAATTTCAACTCGGATAACAGCATACCAGATCTGTTAGACTCGGGGGATGTCATCGAAGATGACCTCAAGAAAGCAGAATTTATTAACGAAACATTCATGAAAAATAGTCTTATATCGAATTTACCAGGCGAATTGCCTACTTTCGGATTCAGAACTAAGAAAACACTGAGCTCATTAACTACCAGTGAGTCTGAAATCCAAACCATACTGAAAGCCTTGCCATCTGGAAAAGCTACTGGCCATGATGAAATAAGTAACCGGATGTTGCGTGAAACTAAATTTACCGTGTGTTAACCACTAAAGATAATTTTTAACCAGTCACTTAACTCATGTATCTTCCCGTCTGAATGGAAAAAAGCCGATGTTATTCCAATTTACAAAAAAGGGGATAACGGGATGCAAATAACTATAGACCCATTTCCCTGTTATGTTGTATAGCCAAAGTTTTCGAAAAAATCATATTTAAAAGGTCTTTAGTCATTTGCACGACAACCGTCTCCTGTATGAATACCAATCTGGCTTCTTACCTGGACATAGTACCGAATTACAGCTATTAGAAATATATCACAAATCATCGCAAGCGGCGGATGATGGTCTGACAACCTGTGGCGTTTTTTGTGATGTCTCAAAGGCGTTTGACAAAGTTTGGCACCGCGGCCTACTCCTGAAACTTGAACGCTATGGCATTTCTGGCAGCTTATTAAAGTGGTTCGGTAGTTATCTCCATATCCGTATGCAGAGAGTTAGGGTTAACAATGACTTGTCGTCATACAAAACAATTGGTGCTGGTGTTCCCTCAAGGGTCAGTTATCGGCCCTACTCTATTTTTGATATACATCAATGACATAGACGATACCATTACTTCGGTCACGCGCCTGTTCGCCGATGACACGTGTATAATGCAAACCGCTCTTATTACTGAAGATATTGAAACAAATCTCAATTGTGAATTAAACTCCCTTCATGACTGGGCCGCTAGGTGGCTAGTGAATTTCAATCCGGATAAAACAAACGCCCTTCTATTCAGCCGAGCAAACAACCAACACCCTTATCTTGATTTTGCTGGGACACCGGTGAGCTTTGGCCAAACACACCAACATTTAGGCGTCGAATTACAAGTTAATTTCAAATGGGATATACACATACTATCAATATACGAGAAAGCATCATCCCGATTATCACAGTTACGGAAATTAAAGAACATATTAAATCGCCACACTCTAGAAATTATGTATTTCTCGTTTATTAGACCGATCCTAGAATATGCAACCCCCGTCTGGGTGTGTGCCGCCGATATTCATCTCACAAAATTGGAAAACTTACAGTGTGATGCCGCACGAATAGTTTATGGTTGTACAAGGTCCGTACCCAACGTTCGCCTACTCTCAGAAGTGGGTTGGCAAACACTATCTGAACGCCGACACGTCAAAAAATGACACTGTTTCATAAAATCGCAACCGGAAACGCCACAAATTATTTAATAAAAGCCTTACCACAGAAAGTAGAAGATTCAACAGATTATAACTTGAGGAACGGTTCCAACTTTATTCCCTTTCGAGCAGCACCCAGTTTCCGCGCAACATTTTTCCCGTCCTGTGTTAACGAGTGGAATCGATTAAAACCCGAGCAGAGGTGTTTAAAAACCGACCCTTTTAAAAATGCTATTGAGGTGAAAATGCCAAGACCGCCAAGGTATTATAATACAGGTAAACGTACACTGAACATTCTTCATTGTAGAATCAGATGCTGCTGTAGCGATCTTAATCTCGACAAATTAAATAACTATATAGCTTTATCTCCATCGTGTGCGTGTGGTATCCCAATCGAAGATGCTTATCACTACTTCTTTGAATGTGTTCATTATACACAAATAAGACAGGAACTATTCGATAATTTGATACAATTTGGTAATATAACCCTTGAAAACCTAGTAATAGCAAACCCCTTATACAAGACCCCAACTGTCTTCTAACAAGTATCCCAACAAGTATCCCAACAAGACCCCAACATTATCTACCACGTATCCGGGCCTAATTCAGGGGACTCCCCCACCCCATATTGAGAGCCCATTGTTTCCTAAGTTTGTTGGGATTGAGAGAGACTCAGTGGTGTTTTTGCGGAGATGGCCACATGTTTAATAATTTAAACGATTACAGAGGTTGAATGAGGGCCTGCCGGTCCGGATGGTCTTCCATGCGACGTGAGGCTCGATGGGATTCGACTCGAGCAGCAGATGCCGGTGGTGTGTCGGCCCAGGCATCTGGGTAGATGGACGTGATGAGCCCGATGGGAGTCGACTCGAGCAGATGTGAATGGTGAATGGCGGCGATGTGCTCGATGGGACACGGCTCGAGCGACAGATACTGGTGGTATGTCGGCCCAGCATCCGGTGGAATGAATGTGATGTATGGATGTGGTTCACGGGTTAGATCCGGACCAGCAGGCCCCGCTCTCCGGCGATGTGACCGCACAGCAGCTGGAAAGAGAAATTAGACAAGCACAGCGAGGGAAACGAAGACATCAGCGGGAGCAGCAAACAAAACACACGGCCCCTGGGAAACGACGGGGAAGCATAAACGACGGGTGGAGCGAGCCGCGGACGAGTAAAAGTCGCGGGGGGAGCAGAGGCGAAACCGAGGTAGCGGATGAGACATGAGCAGATGGCGAAGCGGAGGATGTGATGAGCTCGATGGGAGACGGCTCGAGCAGCAGAGGCCGGTGGGTCGTAGCCCAGGCATCGAGATGCGGGATGAGATGAGCCCGATGGGAAACGGCTCGGGCGGCAGATGCCGGTGGTATTACGGCCCAGGCATAAGCAGCGCATGAAGCGGAAGAGGCGATGATACATGAGTAGTGGATGGTACGAGATGAGGCGACAGCGGCGGGCGGGTTGGGAGCGGCGGAATAAGAAGCAGCGGGCGAAGAAGAGGATGAGATGAGGTGAGCTCGATGGGATTCGACTCGAGCAGCCGACGCTGGTGGAGCGGCGGCCCAGGCATCGCGGGTGCGGTGAAATGAGCTCGATGGTAAAACGGCTCGAGAGGCAGATGCCGGTGGGTGTCGGCCCGGACATAAGCAGCGCATGAAGCGAAGATGCGGTGAGGCAGGTGTAGCAGGCGAGACGTGAGCTGAGGTAGGAGTGTGAGCGGCGAAGAAGCCGGAGCAACAGCGGGAGCCAACGCGGCGGGGGGGGGGGGGCAGAGACGGCGGGGAAGCAAAAGCGGAGGATAGGCGGAAGCGGCGGCGATGTATAACCAGCGGGGGAGGCGGCAGCAGCGGTAGCGACGGTAATGAAAAGCAGCGGGTGAAGCAGACGGTGAGATGAGCTCGATGGGATTCGGCTCGAGCAGCAAAAGCTGGAGGTGAGCGGCCCGGGCAGCTAGGGTGCGGGATGAGATGAGCTCGATGGGAGACGGCTCGAGTGGCAGATGCCGGTGGTATGTCGACCCGGGCATAAGCAGCGCATGAGGATGAAGAGGCGGTGAGGTATGAGTAGTGGGTGAAGCGAGATCGGCGGGCGATGGCAGGAGCGGCGGAAAAACCGAATCAGCGGAAGGAGGGAAGCGACAGGGAAGCGGAGGCAGCGGCAGAGGCAAAAAAGGGATGGAGAGGCGATAGCGGCAATGAGGGATACGCAGCGGATGAGGCGTGAGCGGCGGGGAAGCGGCGGTAATGAGAAGCAGCGGGTGAAGCAGAGAATGAAATGAGCTCGATGGGTACCGCTCGAGCAGCATATGCTGGTGGTGTGTCGACCCAAGCACAGCGGGTGCGGGATGAGATGAGCTCGATGGAGGTTCGGCTCGAGCAGCAGACGCTGATGGCGTGGCCAACGCATCGGGTGCGGGATGAAATGAGCTCGATGGGAGACGGCTCGAGTGGCAGATGCCGGTGGTACGCCGACCCAGGCATGAGCGTGATGTGGAGCGGAAGAGGCGGTGAGGCATGAGAAGCAGTGAACCGTGGCCACGGGTGGGTGGAGAGCGGCGGAATGGCGGAACCGGCGGGTGGGACAGAAGCGGAAGGGGAGGCAGAAGTAGCACGCGAAGAGAAACGCGGAGAAGACCAGATACGACGGGAGAGCCGAGGGAGCGGGAGAGACGGGAGCGGCGGGAACGGATAAGCGGTAGGTGAGGCAGAGGCAGCGGGCGGGTGAGAAACGGCTGGGGAAGCGCATGCGGGGGTAATGGGAAGCGACGGGCGGGACGTAAGCGGCGGGTGGAGCGTAAGCTTCGGGTGGAGCGGAAGCGGCGGCGGGTGGAGCGTCAGCGGCGAAAGCGGCGGAAGTACCGTAAGCGGCGGGTGAAGCGGAAGCGACGGGCGAAGCGGAAGCGACGGGCGAAGTGGGAACAGCGAGCGAAGCGTGAACAGCGGCGAACCGTGAGTAGCGGGTGATGCAGTGCCAGCGGGAGACGCAAGAGCAGCGGGTGATACAGGAGCAGCGGGTGATACAGGAGCAGCGGGTGATACCGGAGTAGCGGGTGATACCAGAGAAGCGGGTGATACAAGCAGCGGGTGATACAAGCAGCGGATGATACAAGCAGCGGGTGATACAAGCAGCGGGTGATACAAGCAGCGGGTGATACAAGCAGCGGGTGATGTAAGCAGCGGGTGATACAAGCAGCGGGTGATACAAGCAGCGGGTGATACAAGCAGCTGGAGATACAAGCAGCTGGTGATACAAGCAGCGGTTATGCAAGAGCAGCGGATGCAGAGCTCGATGGGAGGCGGCTCGAGCAGCAAAGCTGGTGGTGTGACGGCCCAGTCTTCGGATAGCATGGATCGCAGAGCTCGACGTGATGCGGCACGAGCAGCAGATGCCGGATAATGTTGGTCCAGACAGAACCAGCATGTGACGCGGTGGCGGCGTGGGTGACCGGAGCAGCGGCTGAAGCCTGAGCGGCGACTCGAAGGTGAAGCAGGTTAAAAACAGAAACAGCGGGGGGAGGCAAGGGGTGAAGCAAAAACAAAACAAAAACAATGTGGCCGCGGGAGTGTTGTGAGCGGAGGGTGGGTTAGAGACAGCGGTTGGGGCCTTGACGGCGGTGACGTATATGCGGCGGGAGAGGTGGAAGCGGCGACTGAGGCGGATGTGAAGGAGAAACAACAAGCGGCGCAGAAACTGAAGGGTAGCATCCGCGGCGGATGAAGCATCGCTGGGAGGAGAGCGGAAGCGGAGGGGTGGAGGAGGCGACAGGAGAGAGGCACCAGTCGCGATGGGGTAGCACCAGCGGGGGTGAAGAGCCACGAACCGAGAAGAGACGCGCCGATGCGAGGAGTACCACGGGGTAACGAGGGGAGTTATGAACGCCGCGCGTGGCGGCGAGCCACCAGCGACAAGAATGGGACACGCGACCGTGCGCGGCCGCCGGGGGAAGGACGACCGATAGAACCGATGGCCTGGCCACCGTAGGGTGGGAGGGCGGGGACAATTTTACGTCCTCGCTCTGTGGACAAAAGTTGTAATGGACGGAAGTGACAATATTTTCTGCGCATGCTCGGAGCGGATAACTCTATTTGGCATGAGTGACCTTAGTTGTCAGTGATGTTGTAGCTCTCGAAAGTCACACCCCGGTATTCTACGCTTATTGGAGCCAACGCGACTTGCCGCTTAATTGAAGACGTTGAGCTTGTATAAATTGCCACAAGGGTGATTCCTTGTGGCTTCTTATACAAGACCCCAACTGTCTTCTAACAAGTATCCCAACAAGTATCCCAACAAGACCCCAACATTATCTACCACGTATCCGGGCCTAATTCAGGGAACTCCCCCACCCCATATTGAGAGCCCATTGTTTCCTAAGTTTGTTGGGATTGAGAGAGACTCAGTGGTGTTTTTGCGGAGATGGCCACATGTTTAATAATTTAAACGATTACAGAGGTTGAATGAGGGCCTGCCGGTCCGGATGGTCTTCCATGCGACGTGAGGCTCGATGGGATTCGACTCGAGCAGCAGATGCCGGTGGTGTGTCGGCCCAGGCATCTGGGTAGATGGACGTGATGAGCCCGATGGGAGTCGACTCGAGCAGATGTGAATGGTGAATGGCGGCGATGTGCTCGATGGGACACGGCTCGAGCGACAGATACTGGTGGTATGTCGGCCCAGCATCCGGTGGAATGAATGTGATGTATGGATGTGGTTCACGGGTTAGATCCGGACCAGCAGGCCCCGCCATATGACGAAGTCACGCCATCGACGAGAAATCGGGAGCCAGGCCAGAGGGGAGAAAGGAGAGGGGCCGGAACACACAGGGCACCCAAGGGAGGCGCGTCCGTGGCGAGGACAACAGTGGAGCAGAATAACGACTTTATGGTGCGGGAGCGAGATGAATAGCGGTGGATGGACGATGGAGATGCTACAGCCGAACGGAAGTGGCTAGTCAAAGTAGAACTGGCCGTCGAACCGGAACCCAAGTTGGTCGAAAGCGGACGGTGGGTGGAAGGGGCGCGGTAGGCGGAGAAAATGTCTCCCTTTCCGAGAAGGGCACCACGACCGAGGTGCTGAACGATGTGAACCGCGTCATCAGACCGCGAGCAGGAGACCGACGTGAATTCTGGGTAATGAAGTCTATGCGCGAGTAACCAGATGGGTAGGAAATATTGTGGAGAAGGCGGAAATCGCCGGGCGAGGAATTAGGCGCCAAGCCAAGAGGGGAGACCCGGAGCGGAGGCAGGGGCGGGAAGGGACCCGCCACGCGACCCAAAGCTATCGCATTAGCGAGTGAAGCACGGACGACATTGGGGCGACCGAGGCAGACAGGAGTGATCGAGCATTGGATGGGGAGCGGGGGCCAGTGTGTTGTAGGTGGAAACCGGGGGGAACCAAGCCACAAGAGCGATTGCGCGGCGGGGATACAAGGCGAGCCAAAGCTTAAGCGGGAGGAGTTCGCGCGGCGAGAGAGTCAGACCGAAAGGGCCGAGGGGTAACGGGCGGTGGCTGGTGGGGGTGGAGTTTAGAAATAGCTGGAGCGTCACACAAGGAGCAAGCATGACGGAAGCGGTGCGATGGTCGAGAGCGCGCTCAGGCATTCAAAACAGACTGGAGTACGTCGGTTGCCGGGTTGACGAGGCTGATCTCGAGGAGCAGACGAGGGCGCTGGTGGTACAGTGGGGGAGGGTTGGCGAGAGACACAAGAGCCAGCTATTGTCGATGGTGATGGTGGCCCACGACAGCGATGGGCGAAGCGCGCGCTTGTTCCGGAGTTGTTCGTCGGAACGCGCCAGCCTAACCCCCCCCCCCCCGAAATCCCACGCGGCCCAGCGGAACACTTGCATGTACTGTGAAGAGCGAGAACGTTCGCCGACGGGCGGTACTGAAGGTGGAGCGAGCTGAAAGTGAAGAACGGGTCCGCCCACCGATCGATGTCCGCAATCGACGAAGCCGATGCGCGGGATCGGATGCCCAGTTGACCAGACGGAAGCAGACGAAATGGCTGTGCGGCTATGAGCGAACCCCCGGGCGGCGGTAGGAGCGCAGCTAGGGGGACGTATTCGCCGCGAGCAATGCGGTGGCGAATCGTCGGGCACATGTGAGCCGAAATCGTCTAGGGTCGAAACTGGCGGGGGCGGGCCCAAGCGCCCGGCCAGCTATGATCGAAATTGACGTCATTAAATAGTTCATTACCTCCAGTGAAAGCTGGCCGGACCCCGCCCCCAGGCATAGATCGCACGTTGGTCGGTGGCATCAGGGCGGCGGCACGTCGCTGAAGGCTGGCAATGGCATGGAAGGACGACTGCATGAAGAAGGCGCCGACTGATGTGGCGGAGGCGGGCCAAGGCGAACGGTTCTAGTGCGGCTGCGATGTGAGCTGTCCGATGAAGGGCACTCGGACACCGAGTGAAGCGGGCTGCCGTCAAAGTCTGAGACGATCCGAAACCCGGCCGCAGGGGGGTCCCCCGGGGCGGCGACGGCGGTCACCGCGAGGCGCAGTCTGAGGCAGAGCGGCATGTGGGTGCCGTGACATTACCTAGGAAATGAAAAGAAAGTGAATTGGTTAGCGTACGAAGGTGACAATGGCTGGGAGTGCCAGAGCGGAGCAAGGCGCGTGGAGTGCGGTTTCAGTGGCCAATGGTAGCGGACAGCGGGCGTGATGGCTGAACCAAATGGATGTGACGAATGGATATAAAGCACCTGATAGATATAACACATACAATGTTGATACAGACAAAGGGACTGGAGGCCAAGTGCTGACTCACCTATCGGTGCCCCTCTCCCATATGTAATGACACTGAAAATAAATAATAAGTAATGGCAAAGCGACCTGACCACCAAAAGCAAGTGGAATAGACATACATACCACCGGACACCCCACCCCCGAGTTAGTCCTAAGGTTGTATAGAGATATAGGTATATACGGAAAGCCGAGTCTGTGTGGTACCATTGATGGCTAGTGCGTATCGTAATGTGGAAGAGTAAGGCAAAGGAATCCCGAGTCGTCTCGCGTATGGATGACTGTACAGCTACGACATTTCTCGGATTTGCACACGCAGGTAGCGCGGGACCGTCAAATGCAAGATAATTGAATAAAGAAATATGGTAAGGAAGTAATTGATTTAATAGACGAATTCGGGATTGAAAGGAGGAGGCGGCCAAAGAATAATGAAAGGCATTTACGATACCGTTCCAATGGGGCAGTTGATTGAAATGGCAATGTGAACGGATAGCAAGTTGCCACATCCAAAGAGGAATCGACGGTTAAGTATATGGACAGGCCGCGGACCGACAGAGGAATACTGTGGTGGTACGGGTGTCGTATGCGTAATGGTGTGTACATAACCATGGGGGCTCTCGAATCGAAATTGTTGGTTGTATTCCAGTATAGTCCACAGCGGGCGGGAGGGCTACGAGAGAAGTCAAGAGGTAGCCATTGGTCTAACTAACTATTTACTCTTGCTATGTCGGAGAGAATGAATTATCTCAGTGTAAGGACAACTCGGCGATGAGTATTTTCTCGTTCTAACGCCGGGTGTACACAGTGTTCAAAGAATGCCAGCACATAGAGATATATAAAATGTTGTTGTTGCTGTCGTCGTCGTAATCAACAAAGAAACGAAGAAATGAGACGCCCTTTATTAATAAATGAATGGAATATTTAATTAGCCCGGTGCAGAAATGTACCATGAATTCCAGGGTGGCGGAGTTTCTATCACTGGGGCCAAAGTGCCATCGCCATAAGCACATTGAGTTAAGAAAATGTCATGCTAGTGGAAGGGGTAACGCTCATGACAATGTCAAAGAACCGATCCGAATAGTGGACTACACGGCGAAGAGTATTAGCGGGGACCACGAGGCAGATATGAGCACAGTCTAATACGACCTAACTGGGACTAAGTATAAGCCCATGCCACCGCTGAAGTATTGAGAATTAAGCTGAATCCCGAGGCTACTCGTCAATGAGTAGGACTGGCGAATGATTGTGCGCCTGCGATCATAAAGTAAACGCTCTTTATAAACGCACATTAGTCAGCTAATAACCTATGTAGACGCCCCCACACTATAAGTTTATCTTGAAGACGAATATCAAAGCCGGTTACCTCCAAATTTCACCAACAAAAAACATCGGCGAACTCCGCCGACGAAAAGGGGGCAAGGTGCGATACCGACAAGTACGAGACGGACGAACGGACGAACGGACAGACGGACGGGCGGACAGCCGGAACCCATGCGGACAAACCCCGTAAGTTGTCAAAGCGGCGGGGGACAGACAAAGAAATTGAAAAACAAACAATTGCTGAATGACGGACGGACGGATGGACGGACGGAAGGACGGGCGGCAGACCGAGAACGGAAAGCAGGCAACCAGAAGGGGGAGGGCGTCTAGGAACCGAGGGGGTGTGACGCCCGCGAAAAATGGGCGTTGATGGAAAGGGGAGAAGCAATACACGGCGGACGAGTGTGCAAGACAAACCGGTCAAGCGGCGACCGTTCATTGGAAAAAGACCAACAAAAACAAAACAAAACAAGAGCAACGCGAGGGTGTGGCAAAACACGCCCTTTAGCCATTTCGAAGGGGCTGAACGCAAAGAAGATAATACCTTGAGCGGACAGGTATACATATAAACATATAGCGAAGGTACAAGGTGTAAGTCGGATGGAAAAAAAAAAAGTAATCACCCGTCAGTGAGAAATCCCATATTGGAATATACCTATGGGTGAAAACTGTATCAGGGTGAAATGATTCAATCACTCGTTGAAGAGAAAACTATATAGTATATATTTATAGGTGACGATTGTGTTAGGGACAATTAAAATTAAATGATATGATCACTCGTCAAAGAGAAATACCAAGTTATTAGGATAGAGTTATATGTGGTGGTTGAAATAGGGTTAAATCAAGTAATCACTCGTAATGAGAGAAAACATATCAACTAAGATATAAGAACAGGTTATGATCGCATTAGGGTCTATGGAGAGTAAACAATGTAATCACTCGTCGAGGAGAGATAACATGGAATTATATTATATTACTAGGTGAACTATGTATTAGGGGTATTGAAAGTCCCTTAAGTTTAAATAAAGAAAAGGGATAGAATACGCAAAAATCAGTAACTCTAAAACTTAAATCAAGTGATCACGCGTCAATTACTTCATACGTGACAAAAAGTTTAATGTAGGCATCTCAGCTACTGCCAGCAAACAACATTGGATAGACCAGTCACACCATGCGCGAAGTAATGGTGATGGCGAAAGAATGTAAATATGGGTACCGATAGATAGTGTAATCACTCGACAAAGAGAAACGTCGAAGTATGAAGGATATCATAGGAATGTTGTATTAGGGGTTCCTAAAATAAATCATGTATGTATGACTAATAAGGATGGGAAATGTATATGAGCAGCATGAAAATATTAACCAAGTAATCCTTGGTGGATTGATTTTAAAGGAAAGCGATACAGGAGTTAAATGTAGGCACCTCAGCTAACTACCAACATAAACATGGTATCGATGAGTTATATCAAATATGCAGGTAAGGATCTTGGCAAAGTCAAGTTATAAGGATATCCATAAATGGTTACTGGTAAATCAAGTAATCATTCGTCGGTGAGGACGAACAAATGATTAAACAGAAAGTATCGGTGATAAAATTACAAGGGGATGCAATCGCATCATGTTTGAATTACTAACATGGATGGGAAATATATATACCAGTATAGAGAAAAGTCAACAAAGGGATCAATAGAAAATGAGTTACCAAGATACGGTGTGGCTTAAGTAAGATGTAGGTATAATGCGAATACAACCACCTTAATAGAGTCTGTAGAAGGCGTGCGTTAAGCCGGAGGAAAATATGGACATGAGCACCGTAAGCACGGGTGACGACACACATGGATTTAAAGCCATAATAAAGGGAAAACAGTCAGGGGCACGGGCGTAACTTGACCAGGTGCGAAAGTGAGATTATAACTGGTATACCGGATAACAAATTAAGTTAAATCAGTGAACAGTAAATAACCAGGTATTTAAAGTAACATGTAGCGCAAGTGAGAGGGATATATTGGAAAAAATAAAGTAATCACAGGTCAATGAGAAATACCATATTGGGGTATATAAGCGGGTAACGACTGTATAAGAGTTCAATCAGGTAATCACTCGTCAATGAGAAAAGTCATATCACCAAGACTATATAACTAGGCGATAATTGCGAGGGTGATAGAAATTAAATATTGTAATCACTCGTCAATGAGAAATAAAAATATTAGAATTATCGCAGGTGGTGATAATAGTAGGGAATATCGAGTGCAACATGTCGGAATTACTAACATGGATGGGAAATATATATATAACCGGTATGGATAAAAGTCAATCAAGGGATCAATAGTAAATGAGTTCACAAGGTATGGTGCGGCTTAAGTGAGATGTCGATATCATGCGGACTTGGCCGGTATCGGTAGCTGGGAAACACACAGACCAACCTCGGCGCAGGTAAAATAATCCAAGCTGGAGTTATCGGTCGGAAACCAAATTGAGTAACATGCGGTCAAATTCTAATTCGAAAAGGGGGGGGGCGGAACGCTGGGAGAATTAATTGGACGGAACCCACAGTCGGACGTGGCCTGTATCCTTAGCTAAGAAAGACGCACACCAACTTTGGAGCAGAGCAAATAATCCAAACTGAAGTTATCGGACGGAACCCAAATGGTAACGGACGGATGGACGGACGGACAGACGGACGGACGGACGAAAGACCCGGCCCAGAGTGGGGGACAAATACTAAGTCGAGGTGCAGGTAAATTAATCCAAACTGGGACGGACGGAAAGACCGACAACATAAAACGACCTATTGCCAAAAAGGCGTAACATGAAAGGCCGTGGCTGTTACCTGATCGGGAAAAACGCAGCGAACGAGGAGCGAGGTGATTACACACACAAAGAGAACGCCGAACAGCAATTAGGCCAATGCGGTGGGACACTCAAAACCAGACCGCCGGGAACCAGAGCGTAACCACGGGATAAATATTGGAGACGACGGATTAGAAGCCGATGGCGGTACTGTGAGACAGCGGGCAAGGAGAAAAACAAGGTGGCAATACATGACCTTAAACTGTAGATGATTGGAGATATCGGCGAGCAGCGATGGAAACAGATAGAAAATTTTACGTCCTCGCTCTGTGGACAAAAGTTGTAATGGACGGAAGTGACAATATTTTCTGCGCATGCTCGGAGCGGATAACTCTATTTGGCATGAGTGACCTTAGTTGTCAGTGATGTTGTAGCTCTCGAAAGTCACACCCCGGTATTCTACGCTTATTGGAGCCAACGCGACTTGCCGCTTAATTGAAGACGTTGAGCTTGTATAAATTGCCACAAGGGTGATTCCTTGTGGCTTCTTAATTAGTGACCGCGATAATACTGAAATGTTCTTGGCCGTTCATAAATACATTGCACTGCCAGAATGATTCTCGTGGATCAGTCTTGCTACAAAACTTCTTACTTATTATAAAACACAATACAAAACAAAATTACAACATGTATGGGAGTTACCCAATATACCATTTTCTTTGTTGCACTAACTGAAAAAAATAAATTGTTTGTTTGCCGCTTTATACTTTATTTAGTGGGGCACCGCCCTACCTGGCCACAACTCCCACCACACATCAGACCTTTAATCCAGTACTTATCACGCCCGCACCCTCAGTAACCAGTAACCAAGATCTCACTGAATATATATACCAAAGATATACTATATGACATTGCAGATTGTTGTCCTGAATACAACCCCCCCCCCCGCCGTTGTTCAACCCGCTCTAATATAGTATACACATTATAAATACATTAACAATATATGTATATTTGCTTTGTCGATTCGGTCGGTGCCTCTCTAACCCCTGTTTGTTTATCTGGGAACGGGACAAATCTAAGTGTCGGCACTTGTGTCCCAATCCCAATTGTTGTATGTATATATACATGTATATATTATATGGCAATAAAATATGTTTAAACTAAAACTAATCAGGTCGGCCCGTTGGTATTTATGGCTCAACTCTGTCCCATACACTCTTATAACTAATGTGTAGAAACGATTACACATCAAATATGTAAACTCGGTTAATACACATAACAATGTGTAGTTTTACATACAAATACATTGACCAAGGGCCGTTCTACACATAATGTGTATATTGTGTTACACACAATTGTGTAAGAACGTAGAGCATGCGCATTGCGGTGCCTTCAGTTTCATAGTCTGCTACATGACGGCCATATTGTTTGAGAATATTGTTTTGAATACAATCTACAGCGATCGCAGACAAGGAATGTAAGTTCAGAATTCCGACTTGTGGGTATAGTATTAATGATATATCAGGATTAATTTGTTAAAACATTCATGGCGAATACTGCTCTTTGACTCGTTTATATGATTGTTGTAATACGGTAAAACTAATATTATGCAACCACGCCACGACCCTGGTTTGTTCAATTAAAACGAAAACTCACAAAATATTAAGTACCATTGTACGCCATGAAAGTTTTAACATATAAATCTCAATACGTCATCAACACTACATACCCACAGTTCTGAATACTGAACTTGCATTCTTGTCTACGATCTATAGGTGTAAGAATATACACAAAATGTTTAAGAGATATGTGTTGATTTTATGCACACCAGTGTGTATAAATGTGTAGAAATTAACCCATTTATTGTGTAAAAATTGTTACACAATTTGTGTATGTACAGAAAACTACACATATACTACACAAATATTTTTAAGATCAAAACTGAATAATGATTGTGTAGCAGGGCTACACATTTTGTGTAGAAAACATACACGCTAGTCATAAGAGTGTAGCACATGAAACACATGGCAAAAATTATAAAATATATATACCAGCGGGTATTTCATTTTAATAACAATATACCACGCTGTGATATTCTGGCTTGTTTTTAAGTCTGGATTAGTGTAAAATATTATGATCATATTGTTGGCACCAATCTTGTATACAACAAGATTGACGTTCTGCAGAATTGAAGGAGTGTATATTTTCCTTACAACAAGTGAATTAGTACCCGTACTTTGATAAGTTATTTTGCACTGGAGGAAGCAATACGCATCAGCTCCCTGGTGTGGTTTTCTTCATGACCACAAATTCACTGTACAATGTACACATTAAATCCTCGGATTGCCTCCACGACAAAGGTATCATTTGCTTTGTACACATGACTACCTCGAGATAATTTGCAAATAATGTGTTTCCTGCTATCTTGAATTTCCCAACACTTTTTTCTAGTATTATAAGGAAACTGGAATTTCAAGTTCTTAATACAACGTCCAATCTTGGTGTCGATATTGTCTTTGTCAGTGATGAACATTCCACCATGAGTGCTCACAGTTTCACACATAAAATATTGGTTTTGAATTTTGCGTCACCATAGTCAATATACAACAGTTCCATTAAATCACTGCTTGTGGATGAGCATTTTACACCTGTTCAAGGAAGTTGTCAGACACAATTTATTCAGAAACCAGTACATGTCATATCACATAGTTACTTCCTGATAGTTTGTGTGATAAGTAGGTCATAGGTCCGAAGTATCCCTGACGGTAGAATATAATACACTTTGAGTATACATATAACATAAAAGCATGATTTTAACAATCCTGTTTGAAAAACGGATCAATTGATCAAGTGTATGCTGCAATATCACTTATAGGTGATATGGCTTCTTTTCAAGAAGTTTGAACTGTTATATAAAAGGAATTAATAAAAGTTCTTCCTTCTGATGCCGGGTGGTTTGAAATATTAGTACGTATAAATCATTGTATAAGTTAAATGTTTTAAACCCCAAATGTATCAGTAATGTTTTCAGGCGTTGCTCATTTAAATGAGGATTAAATTACTAATGTATATATATTTTTTATTTATAGATAATTGTTTCTTCCGGTTTAAAAGTCGAACTGCGCGACCAGGCGACCCGAGTCCGGGGAAATGTTTAGTTGGGAATTTTAATATACAGTTGTCGCCCGCGATTGAGTGAGACACGGGAATTTGTCGTCCGCCCGACCTGGAATGTCACCCGAGGGCCGCCAGGACAATTTCGTTCATAAGGGCATTATTAAGTCAATAATGTTCATTTTTGGTTTGTGACAAGCTATGCCAATTACCAATAAAAGAAGTTTAAAAGATAATTTGTAAGTCTTATATTTCAACTTTTATAGATATTTTTTATTCCGCAGCCCACTTATGGTTGTGGTCGGAGACGGTCGAGTCGGCCGCCGCTTCGTTAATTTGGTGCTGCTTGTTATTTTTATTTTAATGGGATTCTGAGTTGGTCATTCGCGAAACCAATATATTTTATATACAATAATTACAAGCATGGATATATAATATATTATCTTGAGCGCGTTACCATTTCTGACTATTGTTTTCTTGTAATGCTCTGCTGGGAGAATAGTAACGCCGAGGTGGTGCATTATTTTAAGTTGTTTGAATAGAATTATTTATCTAACAACATTTAGTCCGTGGGGAACGTCAATTCTGACTGGTTGAGATAAACATGATCAACCAATCGCTACATAATTATATGGTTGGAAAGATGAGACCAATAATTTAAATGGGCATGTCAACGCCTACGTGGGCTTACAATGCACACAAGAGTTCGGCCTGCTGTGAAGACTTCATCTAGTGAAATGACAATCAAGGAAACACGTTAGAGGTACATTAATCGGCTCCCGAAGAGTTTGTCCGGTTTCACCCACATATGTCTTCCCCGGGTAATTCCTGCATGGAATTGAGTTGTGTTTGCCATCACATGCAGGAAATGACCGGGAGAGATATAATTATGCGGATGAAATCGGACAAACTTTCCGGACACGAATGAACGGACACTGATTTTCAATTACATCTGGAAATACTGATAGTGGAGGGCCATTTCAATTTATCAGAACATGATATTAACGATTGCAAAGTAACGGTGTTACGCGGAATATTCGGTGCGTCGATAACAGAACAACTGTCGAACCGAAAGTCCTAAGTCAACTAAACGCAATTAAGACCGGCCTGAACAGAGATTGGGGATTCTTGCTGTCAAAACGTGATACACCATAACGTCGAATTTTTAACGTGTTTAATCGATTTTCATTTCACTTGATAAAGGCTTCACAGAAAGCCGAAAGCCTGTGTGCATTATACGCCAGCGAGTATGTAAAGGTGTTATCGTTCAATTCCTGAACTCCAACCATCCTATAACATAATCATGAATCATCAAATCTTCGAAATTTGCAACATGCAATGACGTGGGAAACGCCGTTGCAATATGTGCAATATATCATGCCACAGCATTAAATTTGCCATGGAACGTGTTTCTTAATATCGAGGGTTGTACATCATCGGACATGGATAATTACCCTTGCAAGAAATTCCTTTGAAAAATGAAGAAATGAAAATATCACTATGAATCTGTCAGTGTCATGATATTGTGGTATAATATGAAATTAGCCATATTGTTGCTCAATGTTTATGTTTTTTTCAAAGTGTGAGACAATTCTAAGTTACCCGTTAATTCAGTTATTAAAGAATACTTTTATGACATAACATATATGCCTAAAGTAAAGACCTGGAACTTCAGTTGAATTGAGCCCACATGCTTCAACCGATAGAGATAATTCCCACACATGTCCATATTCATGTAACTGCGATGGGTGAATAGAGAATGTACCTGATCTGATAACCGTGATCGTACAATTATTCTTGAAATCAACCAACATCCCACGCTTCCGTTGTCCCGTTTCTTCAATACTCACTCGTGAAATCTACAGAGAACTTGAGCCGAAATTATTCACTGGACATTTTTTGTTTCGCTATCGGCTACCGCTGTAGAGCCATGGTTGTGAGCATATAATGCGATAGCCAAATTGCGATTGTATTTACCCGATTAAACAGCATAAGTATTCAAATATGTATTATGTGGCTCATACATCCAATTACAACTTACATGCACATGTAGCTAAATAACGTACAAGACCCGTGACCTTCATGTTTGTTAATGTATGTGATATTTGTCAAGTCAAGTCGAAATTTCAGCTCACAATAAACATTGCTTTGGTTACATTTGGCGACATGTTCGAATGTAATAGTTGCTTTGTATATTACTCACCATTCGTGCATATAGCATTCATTTTGCCCTTCTGTTGTGCGGTAATTGTCCAATGTTTGAAATAATAATCCTGATGTGGTGATTGTCTGTGTGTTGAACCTGGCTTAGCTAACAACCACATCTCAGCAACCTCGAATATGGTTAAGATTGTCAGGCTGACCTATCGGGACTTGTCTTCCATTGCTTATTCTTTTAATGAGCGCGCCACGGTATGTCGTTGCCTTGTACGAAACGCGCTTACATAGCTAAAACAAATCTGTTTTGGGGTGTTACTATATATACTATATATATATATATATATATATATATATATATTAGACACAATAACGATGTTGCATAGGTATGCCGATCTCGTGCGAGTTACCTTTATAAAAACTGTTCTAAAAACTCTGTCATGTACTGCACTTGTCAATTTGCTGACCTGTGATTAACCATTCTATGAACAGAAGCATCCATGTTTTATTATGCGCTAGATACTATGGATATTTAGACACGTAAATGTATGAGCTCAGTTATTGTTACATTAGGAACCCACCATAGTGGCGTTAACAAAGCGTCAAGGATGCGAATTCGGATTCAGCCGATCAGATATGCAATCACTCATTCCGTCACCTAGACACTTGGTATTCATTCTTTGAGAAGTTGGACAAATGTGTTGGACTTCTTGTCAATTGGAAAATAATTGGCATAACATTTACTGATATCACAATTGTGTAGCTATAATAGTATGCAGCCGGTTCAGTGTTAATATTTTGGTTGGCTCAAATGTCTTACTCATTATTTCCTTTTACAACTTATATGCACTTATCTCAAATAATACCATTTAGCGACAATTGATTGAAAAATAGCACCAGCGACGAAGTACAGGACAACGCTGATTATCATCATATGGTTTCAGATATAATTGTTGGCGCCCTCAAAAACCAATTATGTTGAAATCGTTGCACATATGTGAAACATATAATGTCGTTTTAAGCACACACATCACATATCAGACGAAAGTGTTGAAAATTGACTTCTAGGAGCAAATTGAATTGTTTCAACCCAACAGACACGCTCTATAGATTGGAAAATCTATGTCTGACCAGATTTTCGGAAACATCAAAGCCGGAAACAACTTGATCCCACAATAGTGCATATAATTTTATACAAGTCCACTTTGATATTGCTTTAACCCAACAGAGCGTGCAGTAAGAAAGATATATGTGTGAACGCGAGGAATGCCATGTCTGTGTACAAATACAATGGACTATTTTGTATATGACATTTCTCACTGTGATTGATTCTTCAATAAATATTTAAAAAAATGTATTTGCATACATATAGGCAAGCGTGTGGGATGAAGAGAAATCTACCTGACATGTATTCTTAACTGAGATGGAAATGTCCCCTGCCACCCACGACAATACTAATATATCAACAAACATAAAAACGTGTTTTATAATAATTGTACAAAGATCGATGCACAAGCAATAGTATTTCAAACATTTAGTTTATATTTTATGTTCAGTAGAATAAGTCTCAAGTCGCTGACCACAATATTACATAGACATGAATGTGTGTACACGTATTTATGAGATGTATAGCAGGATCCTAGTACATATTAAAACAAAAACAAGTTTTGTTGTATCGTTTTTGTTTATATTATCATTGTTAAATATGTTATAATACAATATACAAAGAAAATATACTCCCAAAAAATATTTCTTGTTTTACGCTTTTGTTTCAAAACAAGAACAGTTTTGGCAGTCCATTTACTGATATTTTAACTTTTGATTTACACAAATGTCACGTTGTGTGCTCGTACTGAGTACCGACCTCATTTAGCGCACTAGCTTTCCTCCATAATTAATAAAATAAATTGTGTGGAACCTGTGTATTTCAATGTTTGAAATTGTATATACAGTTCTGGTATTGCGTGGTGTCAGTTTTATGGTTTTCGTGATATTCCTGTGATATTTTCCCGTTGATAAATGACCAAAATGTCAACCGCCCAGCACGCGATCGCATAGCGACAGTGACCAGTTAAAACGTAAAATATATCTGCAAATTTGCAGACAATGTTTTCTATTCGCAGATTGGTGTTTGCTCTTTCTCTCGTCATGGTAATGATTTTCCCGCAGAGTGTGCTAACAGGTAAGTTGGAAATCTTGGGCCCCACTGTTGTCGGAAAAGTAATAATTGAACTTCAAATTATAAAGAGTGGTGATTGTCCAACTTTTAGTCGTGTGAGTGTCAACCATAGTCAAAGCTAACACTCTTAGTTAAACACACGGATGTTTAATCCTTAGCCTGACGAAAGTGCTCTAAATTGCGTTGGGTTACATTTCACCGAAATAGTGGTGCATATAGCACCACGAGAACGTTAAGTATATTTACCCACTTTTGGGGAATCCTTTTACTCGATGCAGGGTAATACTATTCCCAACATTAATTTACTGGTACAGAATATCGCCCAACGCAGAAGCGAAATAACTGTTATTTAAGAGTTACCCAGCGTTGAGTAGACACATTGCCTAACATTTGATAAAATTACACCCAATGCGATTTAGAGTCCAGTAACGAAAAAAGTTATGTTTTGCAGATAGGCTACACATATAGCTAAGGTTGTGACGTCACCAATTTGTTTCAGTAATATGAGAACGAAAAGGGACCATTTATATCGCAAAGTAGGTCGGTGCGCTTAAAGCACAAATGTTGTAATCAGAAACTATGTTTACTATGTCCTTCGAACACCGGTGTAATACGTCATCTTCCCCCAGGTTATTTCCCCGTGGGGGAAGTTATCCCAGGATATCTTGCCCCACCCTGGATATCTTCCCCATATATGACTAAAAAATAATTTCACACATTTGATATCGTTTGGTCCTGAAATGGGCAGAAAAATGTTTTTAGAGATTAAAATTTTTTTTATTAATTTTGTTTTGGTTAAAAATAAAAAGTGACAATTTTTTTTAACGCATTAGCTTTGTTTGTTCCTGAAATTGCCAGAACAATGTTGTTTTTTTTCTATTTTGTTTTCATTGAAGGATAAAAATAATAATAGAGAAAAAGTAAAATCACCAAAACAACATACGTACATGTTAACCATGGAAGTATAATAAGGGAATCGAGCGGAATTGATTGGTATGTCGATAGTATGGTTTCCTGACATTTCTGTGTTCAGTTGGAACGTTCTAGTGTGACCCCCACCAATACGTCGGAATTAGGTGACGCGGATAGAAAACTCGCAATATCTCGGCCAATTTTCAAGATATCGAGCTAATATTTGCGTGATTGTGTCCCTTTATTATAAAGTAGGGTTTTAGTAAGATATTTTGGCGATATTCTACTATGTAGGCCTATATGTATGCTTTTCGGTATATATATTTCGATTATCTCTGGCTTCCATCGACATAATACGGCAAGTAGGTAATCGTTTAGAAGTACTAGAAATTCCCCATCGAATGACACCAAAAAAGTGACGATTGGTTGTAGGAATTTAAATCCATAGTGCGTCTTCTGTAAACTTGATAAGAGCACTCTCAGAACGCCCTATAGATACTTCACAACAATTTTGGATCGAATCGGAGACGACAAAAAAATGACAATTTTGACCCCCTCCCTAGTGAGGACAACTATCATTGGATCTTGGTAAAAATTGCACCAGTTCGTCTCCTCTCTATGTATATCACGCTCACGTAAATCAAATCCAGCTCATGTGCGTCGTCTAGGAGGAGTTTTGTCCACAAGCACTTTCGCCTCAATCGATGTATGAATATGATTTTCGATGGTCTGTAACTTGGACATTTCTGAACCGATTTACAAAATTCTTTCAGGAGGATCATTAGTATGTACTGTAGATACGTGGTAGTAATAATGGTTGAAATAATCGCAGAAAACAAATTGCGAAAATTTCGCCCCCACCCTAACCAAAAAATGTAAGTCCGACCCTGTCCAAAATATTTTTGTGTAGTATGTTGACAACGGCCAGCACTACCATAAAAATTAAATCGAGCTATCTTTCGTGCTATGAGAACAGGCGATCAGAAGATATCGAGGTTGACATATATATGGGAGATAACTCTGGAGAAGAAAGACGTACAAAGTTTTTGATGTGCTCACGATTCAGTGGATATCGAGATGTATCTATCGACCAAATTTCAGTGCTGTACTCCTTATATTTTCGGAGTTCTGAAAACACCAATTTTTCACATAAAGGGAGATAACTCTGCAAGTCAAGTGAGGACATGATTCCCAAATAGGCCTAAGTACTAGAGTTTGTATTCATATATATACATACAAAGATTTAGCTTTCTAACTCTTGTATTGACTGAGCTATGCGCATTATAAAATTGCTAAGAAGAATAATAATAATAACTAGAGGTCAGATTCCATGGAATCAGATATACTTCCATGGTATTCCATCCCATCCCATGTGAGTGTTATGGGTATATGTGTGTTACTCTTCATATTGGTGCCTTACGATCCGATGGTGGACTTGCATTGACATTTCTATTTCTACTATATAATTTGAGACTTCCGTATATATATATATATATATATATATATGTAGCTATATATATATATATAGCTATAGCTATATGTTCGCGGAAGCCACATTAGGGAGACATTTGTGTGTAAATAACCCACATTAGGGCGACTTTTACATTAGGGCGACTTTTTGTGTGTCCCCCTAATGTTTAGCGTGTTTTTTAAGTGAATTTAACATGCAAATTTATATATTTTTCCTGTCATGTGTGATCTCTGTGACACTATTATTCACCAACTGTCGATAGTTTTTGCGCGGAATGAATATTTTAATAGATATATGCAATTAAATTATCGGTAGTGTATATCTGACAGTGTTACAGACCGACATTAGGGGGACCTGGTTTTATTGTGATAAATACTGTTAATTTGGGAATATGTTTGCATGACGAAGACTGATTATGGGTTATATCTTATAATTAAAACCGCTTACTCAATATCAACTTTTAAAATTCAAAATCCTGAGATATATTTCGATTTACGTATTTTGCGGTGATATTTTCTACGACACAGGAGATATAGAATTACATCTGAATAAACCATGCATTAAGTAGACAACCACATTGGTCAGTTACTAATGAGGTTTGATATATGGGTAATTTGGCACGGAAAATATTATTAGATAGGTCCCATTGACATTAGATGTCCTAAAGGGGCAATAACAACGCATTTAACTAACTAATTGATTATAGACCAAAAATGGTTGCAATCTGGTCGGTGTAAGTTTAAACACGGGGATGACCCATATAGTGTGGTATAGATGCCGTTGACCTCAGACGCCTTTAAGGGTCAAATTTGAACAATAAAGAGCGTTCTTTATAAGTTTAAAGTATTTGTAGGAAAATTGGTACAAATGAACCACCCAATTTGATGAATGTCACGCGATAGGCATCTTCGACACAAGATGACTTACATGGGTATATAATCAATAAAGAGCGTTTATCATCATTCCAGAAGATATGTGAGAAAATTGGTGACAAAAGTCGAATGACGCAGGGCATGTCAAGGGAATGGGTTTGTTGACCTCAAATTATTTAAAGATGCACTAATAATAAGAAATTAAAAGATAAATGTAACTTTATCCGAATGCCGCTGATCTCAGACGATTTTAATGGACAAATGTGAGCAATAAAGAGCGTTAGTTATAGGCTCAAAGTATATGTAGGGAAACTGGTACAGATGAATCACCCGACCAGGTGGTTGTCACGCGATAGGCGTCTTTGACCTCAGATGACTTACATGGTCATATAATCAATAAAGAGCGTTTATTTTCATTCCTGAAGATGAGTGGGGGAAATTTGTGACAAAACTGGAATGACGCAGGGCGTGTCAAAGGATTGGGTGTGTTGACCTCACACGATTTAAAGATGCACTAATAATAAGAAATTAAAAGATAAATGTAACTTTATCCGGATGCCGCTGATCTCAGACGATTTTAATGGACAAATGTGAGCAATAAAGAGCGTTAGTTATAGGCTCAAAGTATATGTAGGGAAACTGGTACAGATGAATCACCCGACCAGGTGGTTGTCACGCGATAGGCGTCTTTGACCTCAGATGACTTACATGGTCATATAATCAATAAAGAGCGTTTATTTTCATTCCTGAAGATGAGTGGGGGAAATTTGTGACAAAACTGGAATGACGCAGGGCGTGTCAAAGGATTGGGTGTGTTGACCTCACACGATTTAAAGATGCACTAATAATAAGCAATTAAAAGAAAAAAATTAACTCTATCCGGATGCCGTTGATCTAGGCGTCTTTGACCTCAGATGATTTCATTGATATACAATCATTAAAGAGCGTTTATTATTATTTCATGGAGATATGTGGAGAAATTGATGCAAAAAAGTGACATGACGCAGGGAATGTCACGGGATTGGTTTTGTTTACCTATAATGGTTTTGAAGAGGCACTAATAATCAGCAATTAAGAGATAGTTTAACTTTGGCTTCGAACAGCTGGGTTCTGTTAAATTACAAGAACCGGGGAGGGCTAAATTTGCATTCGTTATGGTGATTGATACATGACGGTACACATGCGTGGTGGGCTACATACTGTGAGCGTATCCATCAAATCAGTCATGAATGGGGTCGACCGATGACACGTCATAGACGGTTACGCATTCCAAAAAAACGCTTAGCCTACATTTCGGCTAGATTAGTTAAAACTTCAATGACTGTTCACTATAGCAAGTCAACATGATTGGGAGAGGGGTATTGTTAGAATGGATGCGCCACGGTATATTCTAGAAGTCAAGATGTGTCAACCACAGTATACAAGGCCCGTGGTGTTTTCAAAACCACGCGTGGCCAACATTTTAACACGGAAAAAACACGGAAAAATCGCACGTGGTCTTAGCGTCAATGAATACAGAATTGTCAGATAAAATCTTTTATAATAAAAAACAATTTCATATATTGAATTATATATATCATATTTGTTTATCTGTGTCTATGGCCTTTATATCCATGTCATGTTTTGTTGTCGCATTTTATTTTAGTTGCATTACTATTTTCTTGTGTTTGTTCATATTACATGTACGCAAATGGTTTCGGTAGTTTGTGCGGCGATATCGTGTTCTAACAAATGGGTGAAAAATTGGATATAACATTACAAAAATTCATAAGTTAAAGACATATTATGCACTTGTTCGGACGCGTGAAACTGATTAGTTAGTATGCATGCGCTATGCCATGAGGGGATGTATGAATTCTACTAACATTGCCGAAAATCTCAAACAAATCGACCGTACCACTTCATAGAAAACATCGTCTGAACTACTATATTATACGCTCAATTGTAAATATTTACTTCCCGATTCGGGACGCAACTATCGGCGGTAAATTAACACAAATGATTTCGCCATCGGGGGGTCACTGTATTTAATGCATATATATATAAGAATTACGGTGTGTTCTGTCAATTTGGATATAATATTTGTAAAAATAACTACTTTCAGCAAGATATTCTCCATTTCTATTTTATCACCCTACCGGAGTGTTTCAGATCACTTTAAAATATCGAATTTAATGTCCAAAACGTAACTAAAGTTTTAAATTTAAATTAATTTGTTTTGAAAACTGGGATCAAAATTTATATAAATAAAATTTAGTTTCTCCAAATTTAATTTAAAATGCTCATTTTCAACAATTAATAAAATTTTCAAGAATTGTTAGTATCAAAGTAATTTCATATATATGCACATATGCATATTTTATAGCACACACAATATAACATATTTTTATGAGTAATCGCGGTATATTGGTATCTTTACTTTCTTTGGGCCAATTTTTACAATCGACGGGTTGAATTTCGATAAAATTTCCGTTAAATAAAATGATGCTGCCAATCGCACAAAGGAATCACCACGAGAATACCACGCAGCCAAGAACGATTATCGACGATTAACACGCATTAAGTAAAGTAATTGCCATGAAAATATAGCAGATAGACTGGGATCGACTACAGAATGGTAACTGTAGCAGTCGTGGCCAGTCCCAAATATGTAAGTAGAATGACTGCTATCTTCTGAGAAGAACCCATCGTACATGTATATCCCTGGAATTTTCTTCCTAATGTATGGACAAATTAATGCCATATCCGGTATCGGTATCTCTTTGATTTCACCTCATCGCGCAAGAGGTAATAAATCAGCCAGTGCACAGATGCCACGAACTTGTCGATGCGGCCTCGTTTGTTGTAACTCGATATAAGGTTATCAATTAGCCTGATAGAAATGTATCCTGTGTGTGTTCCAATATTGATGTCCAGCTTTATATGTATGAATAGTTTCGTAAATTCCAATCTAAAATGCAATTGTACTTGAATTGTGCCAATAGAGACCGATGGTGCTTGTATTTAAACAATTATTGTGTAGTTTTGTGTACGGAAGTACACCAGAGCCGGTAGTAAGATTATATATATGATTGTACTGATTTGTGTAACCAGTCAGATTTGGCTCCCATTACTCCCAAGTGTCAGAAGCTGTTAATGAATAAAATTATCTTGGAATTCAGTTTAGTAATACTGGTAAATTCATACATGGTTCACAGCATGAGACGTTTCCGTTGCGCGCGAAGCCACCTCGCGCGATTTAAATGGGACGGACTGGCCTCATTTCGGTTTAGGGAAGAGTTTAACACACCAGATGGTCTGGGCAATTTGCGAAAAATACTTGAAGATTAAGAAAGCTCCTCAAAAGTGCGGGTCCGTGAAGTTGGATCGAAGTTCGAAGTTCGAAATTCGGTGGAGATTCGCGTGAAGTTAGATTGAAGTTCGAAGTTCGAAATTCGGTGGAGATTCGACCCCCACTTTTGTTTGCCTCAAATGCATTGTTGTGTTCCAATTCGTGTTCCCCTGCTAGAATTTTGGGTCAAAAGTTATTTTTTTCACTTTTTCTGAGATACTGCTGGACTTGGAAAATTTCGCCACGGCGCTGGACTTAGAAAATTTCGCCTTCAATATCAATGCGCCGAAGGGAAGTGGCATTGTTTATGGCTGGATTGAGCTGAAATTTGGTATGTTTGATACTTTCCATAAGAGAATCAAGCAAACTAACGCTCAGCTTCGAGAAATTACTCGATCTATAGGTTTGAATTTCAATCTGGGCGAACTTCGATCTGGATTGAACTTCGAAATTCAGATTGAAATTCGACCCCCACTTTTGTTTGCCTTAAATGCATTGTTGTGTTCCAATTCGTGCTCCCCTGCTCGAATTTTGGGTCAAACGAGATTTTTTTTCACTTTTTCTGAGATACTGCTGGACTCGGGGGGGGGGGGGGGGGGGGGGGGTCGGAAAAAATTTCCAGGCACGTATGATCATTTAAATTTTTTCCGGCCTCGGGGGACCCACCAACCCAATTTCTTCCGTTTCCGGCCTTTTTTTCCAGGCAATTTTGGACACCCACCCTCTTTTTTTCCGTTTCAGGAATTTTTTTCCGGTCAGTTTTGGATACCCACCCCCCTAAATTTGAGAAAATTATCAACTGAGCAACCAAATAGCTGATTATCCTGCATTATCATAATTTATTGCGCGATATTTGAATAGAACAGTGCATAATGAGATAACGATACTATTTGAATTTATCATACAAGTGTCATTAATCAAGAAATGTGTCAACATAATCACATTTCTAGGGATATATAGGCAGAGTGCCAAAGTTTTTATTAACATTCATTTTCATAATATATAGTCACATGATCTAGTCACATAATCACATTTGAGTATTCTACAGAATACATGGTACCGGTACAACAAATTTCAGATTATTTGATATTTTGATATTTGCTATGTGATATACAGTAATGCCCTAATTAATTGACTCCATAACCACAGCAAAATAATGGGTAATTTTTCAGGATTTAGTTGGAAATATGGCTTGTTGTCATTTATCGGAAAGCTCTCCCCTGAAAAAATTACCCATTATTCTGCTGTGGTTATGGAGTCGTTTTATTAGTTCATTACTGTATTGCTGGAACCAAATTGTTTATCAAAACATGTGGAAATACAACTGTTCATCCCAGTTTATCCCAGTTTGAAGAATAATGCTAATACCAAACACAACCATGATATACCCGCGTGACTCTTCTTGGTGCATCTCAGAAACCAGAACTGAGGAAACATGTTATAGCGTGTAATGGCAGGCTGGTAGCCACTGCTTGAAGTAATAGGCTTCGTAATAATTGGGAATAATATGGATGGATAGCCCAATCTCACTTCTTTTTTGCTCACGATATCAGTGACGATAAAATCTTTGATACTTTCCATAAGAGAATCAAGCAAACTAACGCTCAGCTTCGAGAAATTACTCGATCTATAGGTTTGAATTTCAATCTGAATTTCGAACTTCAATCCAGAATGAAATTCGCCCAGATTGAAATTCAGATTGAAATTCAAACCTATAGATCGAGTAATTTCTCGAAGCTGAGCGTTAGTTTGCTTGATTCTCTTATGGAAAGAATCAAACATAGCAAATTT
Source organism: Siphonodentalium dalli (assembly GCA_032622095.1). NCBI lineage: Eukaryota > Metazoa > Mollusca > Scaphopoda > Gadilida > Siphonodentaliidae > Siphonodentalium > Siphonodentalium dalli. Next base: position 269,391,014 of record CP136063.1, read on the forward strand.
CAGCTCAATCCAGCCAAAAACAATGCCACTTCCCCCCGGCACCTTAATATTGAAGGCGAAATTTTCTAAGTCCAGCGCCGTGGCTAAATTTTCCAAGTCCAGCAGTATCTCAGAAAAAGTGAAAAAAATCACTTTGGACCCAAAATTCGAGCAGGGGAACACGAATTGGAACACAACAATGCACTTAAGGCAAACAAAAGTGGGGGTCGAATTTCAATCTGAATTTCGAACTTCAATCCAGATCGAAATTCGCCCAGATTGAAATTCAAACCTATAGATCGAGTAATTTCTCGAAGCTGAGCGTTAGTTTGCTTGATTCTCTTATGGAAAGTATCAAACATACCAAATTTCAGCTCAATCCAGCCATAAATAATGCCACTTCCCTTCGGCACCTTAATATTGAAGGCGAACTTTTCTAAGTACAGCGCCGTGGCTAAATTTTCCAAGTCCAGCAGTATCTCAGAAAAAGTGAAAAAAAATCACTTTTGACCCAAAATTCTCGAGCAGGGGAGCACGAATTGGAACACAACAATGCATTTGAGGCAAACAAAAGTGGGGGTCGAATCTCCACCGAATTTCGAACTTCGAACTTCGATCCAACTTCACGGACCCCAAAAGTGCTCGTAACCAAGATCAATGCTACGATGCGTATTATTGCTGCTAGGTCCCTCAAGCGACAACCTAATGAAATTACATGTGGTATATTTGGTTGGGCCGCAAATGAAACCGACGTGTGCCGCCACATGTGTTGTTTATCCAGCTTAATTGGCTAATCGTAATTTTGTCATTAAATGAACCTGTCAGCACCATATAACACCAATAAAGACCCCGTTAATCTCGAGATTTGAACGGTAACTCCCAGCTGTAAATCCAAAAAAAGATCTCGCGCACCCTCCCGGACACTCCCCCAATTGAAATTGATTACATTCAAACCATTGCATATTCCATTATAAATCATGATGTTACTACATGCGATCTTAGCTCATTCAGATTCATGGCACATATAGTGTGAAATTCTCACCCAGAGTTACGTAGAACCACAGATAGGATGAAAGAATTTGAGCGTATTTCAGAAACATGTAATTGTTTTAAATGTAAACAGTGTGTGTATGCTATCCATATAATTTTATGGAATACAATTTTACTCAGTGCCATCTGGCTTGGCATCTCGGTGTGGAATAAAAACTTGTTTCTATGCATGAAATTTGGAATGGTGCACTTTGTTTTATATAGGAAATGAACGGCGGTTTCAATGTGGTCATGGGATTTTGACCGCGAGAAAAATTCAGCAAACTGCATAAACCCCAAAGGGGTTCATGCGGAGTTTGCTGATTTTTTTATCGCAGTCAAAACCCATGACCACGTTGAGTCCGCCGTTTATTATTCATATTTATATACTTACGCTCTTTAAAACACTTCTCCAAATATGTCCGTTATTAAGTCAAAAAACACTTTTTTTAAATATGTCCGTTATTTTGTTTATAAAAATAATTTCCTATTTCTATATTTTGCTCTATATTTCGCCCTATTTCGCTGTATTTTCCTATTTCGATTTTTCGTGCTATTTCGCTGTATTTTCATATTTCGCTTTTTCGTTGTATTTCATATTTCGATAATTCGCTATATTTGACATATTATGGAATTATATGATAACCAACATTCTGATAGTCAACCGAACATCTTGTGCCACCCGTGCTCGCGATCAGATGCCACAAGCCAACCAATCGTGAACCTCGATTACATATTGTTTGCTATCAAATCCTTGGCGTATTGGCTGACTAGATACTCAAGCAGTCGGTAATGTCCGACAATCCCCGGTGATTTCCGGGAACAATGTGTTCATAAACCTATGAACGACATTGAACGTGACGTTACGTTCATAGATTTATGAACGCATTGAATAAGGGGGTGTGTCTACCGTAACGCTATGGGGAAATCGGAAGAGATATCAGGTGTATGTAAATATATAAATATAACAGTTATACGTCCTGTGATCTAGTCAGGGTTATCAGGCCTCATAAATGTTAACAATCAGATTGCATAATATGCTTTGGTTGTATTCTGTTTAGGTATAACATTTATAATTCGCAATCAAAATCACAAGGTCAGCAGTATTTCTTACCAAAGGAGGTGTACACACATAACGGGTGGACTTCGCCATATGCAAGAATATGGTTTGGGACCCGTTCACACGTACACATGGCCTAAAGGGCGTAGTCGCAATTTGGTTGGACCAACAGTGTGGTGGTCTGTCTTGTGGTTTAACCGTTGTCGATTATAAAATCCCTTTATCTGGCCTAATTGGGACATGTGGTGTGTAATCGTACAGTCATATTTGAGCTAATGCGATTACCAATACATTTTTTTTGCAAAATCGATCACATGATTGTTGTGGGAAGATCATTGAAAATTTACAACTTGTTTTAATTGAAGTGTTCATATCTTCTAAAATTGCAATATACGACAAAATGATGCGTCAACATTTCACGTTCCGCGTCATTTAGAGTAATTTGCTACCTCTGACCTTTTCACTCGAAACATAATTGTTTGGAACCCGTTCACATGACCAGATGACTTGGAGGTCGTAGTCGCAATTTTGTCTGTCTGAAGTTAAAGCTGATTTCACAGACCTGCGGCTGACGCGTGCGTGCAGTGTCTGCGGCTATCGGTTTATGCGCAGTGCCAGTGGTCAACCACAAACCCGATAGCGTTGGCCTTGTGCGTCCGCCGCAGGTCTGTGAAAGCAGCTTCAACTGTTCTCGAATATAAAATCCCATTAGCTGGCATAATTAGACACGTGCTATGTAAACATGCATTCCTGTTTTCGCTACTAAAGATCGCGATCGCCATTTAATAGGTGAAAGGTCATCGGTGACATGGTTGTTTTTGGTTATTTTTTTATAATAGGCGACCAAATTATGCGTCAACTTTCCAAATTCTAAATCGTTTAAAGATAGTCATGGGTGATCTCTTATCTTTTCAAAATGACATTCCGACTTTGATAAAAGGCTTATATACCAGTATGTTACTATGTGTGTGTGCCTAGTATTTTCATCGTTTTATTTTTTAAATCAGATAAATATAAATGTAGAATGATAAAAAACTAACAAGTTACATGGATATTGTGCGCTCGCATTTTATTTGTAGAAACCGTGATGACGAAACACACAGTATGCATGATTTGATTTGGAACAGTAAACACGGCAATACAAAATACTCAACGCGGAAGTGAAACGTTTGCTAAATCTGTTGTACGCGCATCACAATTTCACCAGTTTATTTCGCAATAGGTAATTCGTTACGTCACAGAGTCCCAATATAACGTGGCATTGTACACTCTGGAGTCCAATATGACATTTGGGAGTACAATATGACTTTTTCCCCGTACTATAACGTGGCGAGTAAATATAATAAATGATAACTGATAGGTAAAAAACTGTGATTAGGTAGACGCGTACACGCTGGTTATATATGTCTCCCCAATAACTGTTTTCAACGCATTGCATATACACGTTAGGTTATTGTCCCTAATGATGACAACTCAAAGACTTATATTTGACTTTGTATGCCACCCAATTTGTTATTGTATAGGTATAAATACGTGTCCATAGAAGCCACATAGTGGACACTGTGGGAATATTAACTTTCTCAAATTAACTGATATGCAATAAACCATGATTAGGGAGACACGTACATGCTGGTTATATGTGTCTCCCTATTGACGGATTTCAACGCATTGCATATGCATGTTAGGTTATTGTCCTTAAAGATTACAACTCAAAAGTGTTATATTTGTTTTGTATGCCACTCATTTGTTACTGTATTGATATACATACGTGTCTATAGAAGCCACTATATGGGTATTGTGGGAATATTAACTTTCTCAGATTAACTTATACGTTATTAAGGAGACAAAGATAACCAGCATGCATGTATGTTTCTGCAACGTATTGCATATGTACACGTTATGTTATTATCCCCAATGATTGCGACTCAAAAGAGTAATATTTGGCTTTGTTTGCCACCAACTTATTTATTGTATATATATAAATACGTGTCCATATATATATAGAAGCCAAACGCGGGTATTGTGGGAATATTAACTTTCTCAAGTTAATTGATAGGTGATAAACCGTGATTATGGAGACACGTACGTGCTCGTTATATGTCTCCCTAATAACTGGTTTCAACGCATTGCATATACAGGTTAGGCTATTGCCCCTAATGAGTACTACTCAAAAGAGTTATATTTGACTTTGAATGCCACCCATTTTTCACTGTATAGGTATTCATACGTGTCAATATAAGCCACATAACTCGTTAGCTCTTCATACTTGGAGGTCAATAAACAATAATTATATAACACATTCATTGCGAATGGTTTAATACACCTTCTGATATTGTTGTTGGCACCAATAAAATTATTCTGACTGGTGTCCATGCTATATATATGCAAAGAAATTCATTAATTGTTTAAGAAAGAATATGTTCATTACAACCAGTTCCACGAACCCACGCAAGACAAAGTTGCATGAAAAGAATCAGGTTCACAAACACTCATGACTTACTGGGTTACTTTATTGTAGCACGATTGTGGGCTACCTGTATTTTATTATAAAAGTAATATATAAATAAAATCACATAGCTAATTTTCTGTTCAAAACAACTAAACAGAGCTTGTATATTCAAACTCGATATACTGTATTTCAATATTGCAAATAGCAACTGACTGCTTCGACAATGAGTGTTTTTGTATGGCATTTTATTTACTATTATATTAAAGTAACTTATTACAATTTAATACAGCATGAAATAAGCCACATACGTACTGAGGACACAATGCCCCTTTAAATAATATACATATCTCCTTTAAATTTGATTCATTTAGGGCATTGCCTTTCTAGAAAGTAGGACAGAATTTATAGATGATCCTGGACAAGCGATAAGGGTCTTCTTGGTAACAAAATATGACTGGAAAAATCATACATCAAATTTGGTTCCGATCAAATAACCAAAACTTGAGTTATCCAGAAACCTCAAATTTGGAAAATCCTTACTCTAAAATGGGCCAGAACTCAGTAAAACGTATTCGAAACAAACCCTTAGTATAGACCTGTATTTGGCACTAAACAGCTAACATACACATTTCCTTCAGACCAAACAGCCCAATTTAAATTTATCGAGAAATCTCAAATTTGGAAAATTTTAAGTAAAAAGGGTCATAACTTAGTAAAAAATGATTCGGACCGAACCCATTTTCGAACTTGAATTGTATTTACGCACTGAACATATTTATAAGATATTTAACTCTTTAGTTCCCACACTAGCTGTATAAGCCACCCCTTCATCTCCCTGCAGCTATAACATAATACCGACGGTGTGTTCCCGGGCATATATCAAGTACCAGACGCTATTTCCCCATAAGTTTTGGCTTGTCAGAAAGTATCCCGTTGCTCCATAAATGGTAGTAAACCTGTTACTGTGTTGACGCAGTGAAGGTAGGCTGTTGGAGTGACAGCTCCAACTGGGGATCATGACCGTAAGTGTGTCGTAATATGAGAAAATCGACACCTGTGTATAAGAGCCCTGGGCAAGCAAGTATCTTCGACATTTCTGTTCGGATTAGTTCAATATCAGTATATCAAACTATATGTATTGTGCGTTTCGTCAGCTCTGAAATGTTTCTTTTAATATTCCATACAAAATCTCATCATTTACTCAGATTACATGGGTTGAAGTGACCACGACGTGTTTGCACACGAATGTCACATTGTGACAATAAAATAGGTCTTATACAAATGATCCTTGTTCAGGATTTAGACTCGTCTTATTTTGGAAAGTCACCAACTCCCAAAAGTATTTTGTAAACAATTCAAAGCAAATGTGTTTTGTTTTCTTCTCATAATTAATACCAGAAATATCTCATGATATGGCTTAAGGACTTAATTTCGCGACCAACTTGTCGTCAACGCATGTACATTGTTTCTGGCGATAATGAGTTTCTGTTGTTACTGCCAGAACAAATGTATTTCCGCTGGCGAAAAGTGCAGCTAGTCGGTCGCGAAAATAATCAAATATATTTGTCCGGTATCAATTCAGAACGCTAGATATCCTCTATTTCGTTCAGCCAAAATAACGCGACGAAATTCAAGTAAGGTTTTAAAATATATTTTCAGAATAGTGATGTTTGTGATTGTTTATTACTATAAACTAACATGCAAATGTAACAGTTAACAGAAATATAGAACATACACATACAATTCAATTATAATTATTATTCATTGTTAATTCGCTGTACATACATAAGTATGTTCCGCTTCCAGAGTGCGTAATGCTTACGTGTATATACCGCACGGCTTCTGATTTATTAGCACAAATCAATGGTAATCGTGATGCAGGCTAGATCATAGGTATACGTGTATGTCATTGGTTTTATGGCGCGTTGTCTAATTACTCAATATCAACTTTGATTTCGACGTCGAAAACACCTATTATATAACACGTCGTGCTTGGAAGTTCATCTTCGTGCAAACACTGTATGGCATCACCATTTATAATTTAGCCGCATTATATAATATAAGAGAAATTTGAAACAATCCATATACGGGTATATAGGTGTACGATTACACACTATTTTATCACATACGTCAGAAACACCAGAAACATATACCAACATTATCAGAAAAAGGACCGCACAATGTACACATTGTATTGATATAGATATTTCCTTTTACTCAAAAACCAAACATGTTTGAGAAAATAGTTTGTGAACTCTTCGATCAAGCAAATTGTAACATAACGTCCGACTGAAACATGCATGTAACACCAGCCATTTAATGTTAAGCGGTTTGAAACAATAATACATAACTGTAGCTGAGCTGTCGCGTGTCCACCCTGGTCAAGTGGGCATGCTAATATACTATGATGCCGGTGGTCATGCTGAATTGCTATGATGCGGGTAGGTCAAACTAATTCCGTTACGAAAAAGTACCGTTATTTTTCTAAAGTTGTAATTTTCAAGGTGATTGGATAACTAGAGCGATTTGATAAAACAAAAACATTCAAGAACATATATATTTTTGAAAAATATAATAATAACTGCGCTGGTGTTTCTAAAACGACGCAAATAGCGATCTTGGTTATAGTCGATTTTCAACTAATGCAACCATTATTAAAGTCACGGGCGACATCCGTTGCAGAAATATTTATATTTGTTCAAATCGACATCAACAGAATGAACGCCAACATACATGTATATACGCCCGTGTCTTTAATTATTATAACCAATGCCGTGTACTAATATATCATGTATATACAGTTCAACTCATATGCCAAACATAATCAGCGCGTAAATAGTGTATTGTCGTCAAGACGTACAATGGTGTACGTAAATAACATAACAGACCGAAATTCTATTGGTTATTCATACCAAAATGATATAAACGCTCTTTATTATTTCCCTATCAGGAAAACAGTAACAAACAACGCGCTTTATGTGTGTCATATCCAGATCTAAACAAAAGCAATGAAACGTAATTTGTTTGCTTTTGTTTACATAACAAAGGGGAACAAATTGACAATAACATACCGTTTATGCCATATTTCTGATTGGTATAAGAACAAGGTATGTCCATATCTTACTATTCCTTCTGTTTATGGTGGTTTTTCAAGGATATGAATGTTTAACACCATACCCACCGCGAACGCCGCCCGTATCTTTAAAAATATTTCGCAATAAATTTGTTTTTGAATGTTATAATTTGGTTTGAAATAATAACTGAGTCAAATCGTGCATTTCACCAAATTTGAAATTATATCATGAAATGTGTTGCGTGAACAATTAATATAATTGGATAGTTTGAATGTTAACTGAGTATAGCAATATACAGTAGATACACATTGGGTTCTCTGTGATGTCCATGCATTATATATCTCATAACCATAATCCATAATTGTTCGGAACGTTCAACTACAATGATACTTGAAATGGCAACCGTCCTTACATAGATGAACATTGGAGAGTTTGCAACCAAATACAGTTTCTTTTCTTTCTTTTGAGTTCAGATGAACCCGACATCGGTTCTTGCGTCCCATGTGTGTGGACACGTGTCCGTTTGAGTTTTCTTGTGATATATTGAGGGCACGTGGCTCTTCTTGTGCTTTGAGTTTTCTAGAAGAATATCCTGCAATCAGTTGATGAGCCAGTTCAATCCTAAAATCCATATGCGTGAACACCTTCTTAGAATTATGTCTCTTTGATGTTTCTTTGAACAAGATGAAACTGTTAACTATTGATGAATTGGCGACCAACCAGAATATGCATTTCCATGCTTTTTTCCTTTCGCGACCGAGGAGATACGTCATCCTCAACTGATCATGTTTGTCAACACCATTCATGTACTTGTTGTACATGAATATGCTCATCGGCTGAGTCACTTCAAAAATTGTTTTTCCCTGGCGCCGATTAGCCATGATATCTGTCGTTGGGTCAGTCATCGTGCTAAGGGTGAACACTTGTTTCTTGTCCTGCCATACCGTTGCCGTGAGAAATTCGCCATCCTGCCTAGTGTTATAGTCACCTCGATTCATTTTCTTCAGTCGCTGTAAATCCTTCGGGAATCCTTTCCTGTTCTGCCAAACGGTGCCACACGAGTAAAACCCATCGTTTAGTAAGTCCTGCATGAGGTGCACACTCGTAAAATAGTTATCAAAGAACAAACAGTAATTTTTGTCACACAAATCCGATGACAATGACGTAACCACATCATACCCGAGACCTTTTCCAGACGGTTTGAAATAATGCTTTCCGAGGTATACTTCAAAGTTTAACAGGTAGGCATTGGTGGCATCGTACATCATCCATATTTTGATCCCTCGTTTTATTGGTTTTGCCGGCATGTATTGCTTCTAGGAGATGCTTGTCCATTTTATCATTCCTTCGTCGACAGATATATATTGCGAAGGCAAGTAACACGATTTCAATGTTGTTAGTGAGGAGTCGATGATGTCGCGAACCTTATATAGTGGATCGTACGAATCTGTCCCTTTAGCAGGTTCGCTCTCTCGGTCACTAACGTGGAAGTATTCTGTGATTTTTTCAAATCTGCGCCGATTCATAACTTTGCTGATGCCGGCGTTTCAGATAAACTCATCATGTGACCAGTACTGCTTGTATGAGGGAAGGTCATTCACACCCATCATGATGTTCATACCGATGTACGCACGAAGTTCTAGTTCCGAAATATCAGACCAGTATTTATCAGTCTCGCCCGTTTCTTCCATTTTCCATTTGGCATAGTTGTTAGTATGCCTGGCTATTTCGGCATACTTCGATGGCGAGAACATAAAATTGAAATATTCCAAAGCTGTTGCTGTATCAGTATCGAATTCATCTGGTATAACTGGCCCTGTCCTTTGGGTAAATGGCTGAAGTGATACCTTTCGAAGTTTATTTGACCAGCCAATCGGGTTATTATTCAAGCTGCTATCATCGATGGAGGTCACATTGTCGCTGGTAGCAGGGGCAGAGTAATCGTCGTCTGAATCTTCTGATGACGAGGAACCGCAATCTCCGCTAAAATAGCTATCATCTCCCATTAACATGTCGATCACTTGCTGTTTCGAAAATGTTGCAGCCATGTTGTTCGTAAATACTTAGAATGGTACCCAAGTAACACAGCATGTGTCGCGCGCGATGCACACGGTGCCACGTTTATTGTTATTAGATAGGCAAATAACGAGTTGACATAACCGGGTGGTCTCGATTAGAAACATAGCAAAAGCGGGGGGCATAGGGGCGAACTCATTAGTACAGTCTGGGCCTAGTGTGGCGCTCTAGGGCGCTTGTGGGGAAGTCTGGTAACGCGCTCTTATGCGCGTCTAGGGATATGTTGCGAGGCGTCCACATGCGCTTATGTGGAAATAGTGCAAAAGCGTCCAGGGACGCTTATGGGGAGTCAAGAGATAAAACATGCGCAGAAAATTAATACAATTTTAACGTTACTAAAGTTATCGTTCGCAAACCAAAATGCGCATGCACGGACGAAATGACGCACACTCGGACAGACGCTGTTGGTTTTCGTAGTTTTCCTGGGACAAATATAACTTTGGCATAATGCTCATGTTGAGCCATATCCAAATTAAATCGGTCAATGGTTCACCACACAGTTCGGATGGAAGTGCAACAAGGGCTTTCATGATAACGGATACTGTTTATTTCCCATTTTATCTCTGGTGCCATATCAGGATTAGTGAACATTCATCATTATCGGTGTCCTGTCTACGTCATAATTCAGAAACCCCTCATGTGCCACAAAGTAGTCTAGTCATGTCATGAGATAGAAGCTATCCAGTTCTACATTTAAAGGTACGGGAGGCCTTGGCGGTGGGTATCCTGTCAAAATGTTTCCACCCGTCAAAAACCGGCACAAACAGAAAGAACATCAAAATGTAGACATATGTTTGACCATTGTTATGTAAAAAAAAGAAGCATAAACAGTTACTTTTCTGGTGTTTGTTTATATTATTATGGTAAACATAAAGAGCGTTCTTTGTTGGTGAATTCCTGATATGGAACTAATAAAGAGCGTTTATACCATTTGTGTGTGATTAGCCAGCAGCATTGTGCTGTCTTCTGTAACACAACCATGCAGGCTCTTGTTCAGATAAAATATAGTAGATCTTTATGATAACATACTGTTGTTTACGCGATTGTCATGATATATATGCATTGAACACTAAGCGTGTTAATGTTTTTCTGTTTACGGTGTTTGGAACAGATATGAATATTTTCGACAATTAAGGCCTCCCGTGCCTTTAAGTTATTTGATTATATGTTATGTAAGTCGTCATCATTGTTTTTTTTTTTATAAAATCGTCATCATTGTTATATTTTCATTTTGTTCTGATGATAATCCATGTTCAATAAACATCTGAATTTGAATTGATGTCCAGATATCTTGTCATGGTACTCTGACAAAACCCCCTCAGGAAGAAAACAAACAGTAGGACAAACCTTTTGGGACCAAACGACATTATTACAAAACGCCCTCGGTTGATATAAGTTATCTGGTTGAGGGAGAAAACAAATAACTTGCATTTGGCGTCGTCCGGCAAAACATGTTCTCTGGTGCATATCTTGGTCGGATTTTGTCGTTAAATAATTTAGCACGGGATACAATCCATACAATTGGGACATTGGTCATGGCATGGTACATGGAAGCTGACATCAGCATGTTTATAGGGACAAGCACATTTGGTATAATTCGGCCAAAATAAATAATTAACCAAATGATGCAATACCGGTAAATGCTCTCGTGCAGAATAGACATGTATGTATATACAGGTGTTCCAATCTCGGTAGCTCGAGCGAGAACAGCATTGTTAACCTACGGCCGGTTCTGCCAAGTGCGCAACATAAACATGACACGGACCGCACCTCCCCAAGCTGCCTTCATAAGGACAATATAATATCATGCAGCCAATTGCCCTGTATGCATTTGTTGGCAATCAGGCAAGTTGTTAGCTAAAGCGGAAATGAATATATTAACCAGTGCACATGGACTTGCAACGCGCTCCGCTCCCATTCCATGCATCCAAACGGCTTCTATATATGCGCTGTCCCTATTATACATGTACTCGGATAGAGGCAGTTTGGATGCACGTTTTACGTTAATAGTACGGTAGTATTATTAAAGTCAAGGGGATCGATACAATACCCCCGTTTACCATCACTAGAAAATCTGACAAATTTAGCCCATTTATCCAACAATGGCATCTTTATCGCCATGGGTGGGTCGGCGATTGATTCTTTCATTTTAAACCATACATGTACAAACGCTCATCAATTTCATTTCTATATGCAAGCATTTAGTATTTTCTTCTGAATATTGTCTCCCAACAGCGTCAAAAAGCAAGGTCTGGGTGGCGCAAACGATGTGGCCCGGCACGCATCCAGCTTATTATAATTACAAAACGATCGAACAATCAACTAAAACGTTTAGCGCTCAATGATCACTTGTTGTCTGATAATGTATCTATGCACACGTCGTCATTATCTATTTTTAACAACCAAATTAGAGGGTAATTATGAAATATTCATTATTGTTTGAACTCTCCATCGCGATTCGCGATCGCATCTACAAACAACTCGACATATGAAGCTGTGTGTGTTCATTTGCTACAATGAGTATATGACTGAACAAAGACACACAACCCCTCCCCCACACGTTTCAAACGAAAACATTGTCCCGTTAGAAATGTCCTTAAAGTGTTTGTCGGAAAGTGTCATATGCCATGAAGACATGTAAATAAACGACGAATGGAGATATCGTACGTTGATAACTGCTTATTGCTATATTAAAGATACGGGCGGCGTTGGCAGTGGGTATGCTGTTAAAATATTCACCTCCGTCAAAAACAGCCATAAACCTTTGGGAGACTCTTGAAATAATCCGACCTTATGGAGAATCTCGATATATCATTTTCTATGCAACGCGTAGCTTCTGGGTAAGGTGAGGGCATTTGTTATTAATCGAAAAAATAAACATCTTTTATTGCTATATCAAAGATACGGGCGGTGTTGGCAATCATCGCACACATTGAAGACAGTATACTATTACACAATACACTATTTACGCCCCATTATGTTTGCATATGAACAATGCTTTAATATTCCATATGTTGATGGCGAGACATCTCGATATATCATTTTCTATGCAACGTAAAGCTTCTGGTTATGGTGAGAGCATTTGGTATCAAACGAACAAAAAATCTTTTATTGCTATATAAAAGATACGGCCAGTGTCGGCGGTGGGCATGCTACTAACATATTCACATCCGTCAAATGTGTTACGTAAATTACGTAAACAAAAGCAAACAACGTTACATTTCCTAGGTTTTATTTAGATCCGGATATGGTAAACATAAAGATCGTTTTTTGTTACTACTTTCCTTATATGGAAATAATAAAGAGCGTTTATATAATGTTTGTGTGATTAACCACTATAATTGCGTTGTGTTATGTAAACAGAAGCGAAACTTCTGTAACACGAGCATGCTGTTGTTTACGCAATCATCGTACACATTGAGGACAATACACTATTCACGCGCTGATTACGTTTGCACATATGAACAAAACTGTACATATTTTAATATTCCATCTGTTGGTCATGTACTGATATACATATACATATAGCTAACAAAATTAACGACATTATGGAGACTCTTGAAATAATCCGACCTTAGGGAGAAATCTCGACAAAGCTATATATATTTTAATATTCCATCTGTTGGTGGCGATTTGATCACATATGAATAGTTCTGCAACGAACGCCGCCCGTGCCTTAAATTATTATAACCAATACCATGTAATGATATACATATACCTAAGAACATGAAACGACATTCGGGAGACTCTTGAAATAATCCGACCTTAGGCAGACATCTCAATATATCATTTTCCATGCAACGTGCAGCTTCTGGATATATATGGTGAGAGCATTTGGTATTAATAAAAAAACATCTTTTATTGCTCATATTATAGATACGGGCGGTGTTGGCGGTGGGTATGCTGTTAAAATATTCATCTCCGTCAAAAACCGCCATAAACAGAAATAGTAAAATATAGGCAGAATTTGTTGTTATATCATACAGAAATATGGCATAAACAGTATGTTGTTATCAATTGTTTTCACTTTGTTGTGCAAACAAAAGGAAAAAACCGTTACGTTTCCTGACTTTTGTATAGATCCGGATATGGTAAGCATAAAGAGCGTTATTTGTTACTATTTTTCTTATATGGAAATATTGAAGAGCGTTTTTATAATGTTTGTGTGATTAACCAATATGATTGCGTTGTGTTATGTAAACAGAAGCAAAACTTCTGTAACACGAGCATGCTGTTTACGCAATCATCGTACACATTGAGGACAATACACTATTCATGCGCTGATTACGTTTGCATATGAACAAAACTGTATATATTTTAATATTCCATCTGTTGGTGGCGATTTGACCACATATTAATATTTCTGCAACGAACACCGCCCGTGCCTTTAATTATTATAACCAATGCCATGTACTGATATACATATACATATAGCTAACAAAATTAACGACATTAGGTAGACTCTTGAAATAATCCGACCTTAGGGAGACATCTCGACACAGCTATATATATTTTAATATTCCATCTGTTGGTGGCGATTTGATCACATATGAATAGTTCTGCAACGAACGCCGCCCGTGCCTTTAACTATTATAACCAATACCATGTAATGATATACATATACCTAACAACATGAAACGACATTTGGGAGACTCTTTAAATAATCCGACATTAGACAGACATCTCAATATATCATTTTCCATGCAACGTGCAGCTTCTGGGTATGGTGAGAGCATTTGGTATTAATAAAAAACATCTTTTATTGCTCATATTATAGATACGGGCGGTGTTGGCGGTGGGTATGCTGTTAAAATATTCATCTCCGTCAAAAACCGCCATAAACAGAAATAGTAAAATATAGGCAGAATTTGTTGTTTTTTATATCATACAGAAATATGGCATAAACAGTATGTTATTGTCAATTGTTTTCACTTTGTTGTGCAAACTAAAGGAAAAATCCGTTACGTTTCCTGACTTTTGTATAGATCCGGATATGGTAAGCATAAAGAGCGTTGTTTGTTACTATTTTTCTTATATGGAAGTAATGAAGAGCGTTTATATAATGTTTGTGTGATTAACCAATATGATTGCGTTGTGTTATGTAAACAGAAGCAAAACTTCGGTAACACGAGCATGCTGTTGTTTACGCAATCATCGTACACATTGAGGACAATACACTATTCGTGCGCTGATTACGTTTGCATATGAACAAAACTGTACATATTTTAATATTCCATCTGTTGGTGGCGATTTGACCACATATTAATATTTCTACAACGAACACCGCCCGTGCCTTTAATTATTATAACCAATGCCATGTACTGATATACATATACATATAGCTAACAACATTAACGACATTAGGGAGACTCTTGAACTAATCCGACCTTAGGGAGACATCTCGACAAAGCTATATATATTTTAATATTCCATCTGTTGGTGGCGATTTGATCACATATGAATAGTTCTGCAACGAACGCCGCCCGTGCCTTTAATTATTATAACCAATACCATGTAATGATATACATATACCTAACAACACGAAACGACATTCGGGAGACTCTTGAAATAATCCGACCTTAGGCAGACATCTCAATATATCATTTTCCATGCAACGTGCAGCTTCTGGGTATGGTGAGAGCATTTGGTATTAATAAAAAAAACATCTTTTATTGCTCATATTAAAGATACGGGCTGTCTTTGGTGGTGGGTATGCTGTTAAAATATTCAGCTCCGTCAAAAACCGCCATAAACAGAAATAGTAAAATATAGGCAGAATTTGTTGTTATATCATACAGAACTATGGCATAAACTTTACGTTACGTTTCCTGACTTTTGTATAGATCCGGATATGGTAAGCATAAAGAGCGTTGTTGGTTACTATATTTCTTATATGGAAATAATGAAGAGCCTTTATATAATGTTTGTGTGATTAACTAATATGATTGCGTTGTGTTATGTAAACAGAAGCAAAACTTTTATAACACGAGCATGCTGTTGTTTACGCAATCATCGTACACATTGAGGACAATACACTATTCATGCGCTGATTACGTTTGCATATGAACAAAACTGTACATATTTTAATATTCCATCTGTTGGTGGCGATTTGACCACATATTAATATTTCTGCAACGAACACCGCCCGTGCCTTTAATTATTATAACCAATGCCATGTACTGATATACATATACATATATCTAACAAAATTAACGACATTAGGGAGACTCTTGAAATAATCCGACCTTAGGGAGACATCTCGACAAAGCTATATATATTTTAATATTCCATCTGTTGGTGGCGATTTGATCACATATGAATAGTTCTGCAACGAATGCCGCCCGTACCTTTAATTATTATAAACAATACCATGTAATGATATACATATACCTAACAACATGAAACGACATTCGGGAGACTCTTGAAATAATCCGACCTTAAGCAGACATCTCAATATATCATTTTCCATGCAACGTGCAGCTTCTGGGTATGGTGAGAGCATTTGGTATTAATAAAAAAAACATCTTTTATTGCTCATATTAAAGATACGGGCGGTGTTGGCGGTGGGTATGCTGTTAAAATATTCATCTCCGTCAAAAACCGCCATAAACAGAAATAGTAAAATATAGGCAGAAGTTGTTGTTATATCATACAGAAATATGGCATAAACAGTATGTTATTGTCAATTGTTTTCACTTTGTTGTGCAAACAAAAGGAAAAAACCGTTACGTTTCCTGACTTTTGTATAGATCCGGATATGGTAAGCATAAAGAGCGTTGTTTGTTACTATTTTTCTTATATGGAAATAATGAAGAGCGTTTGTATAATGTTTGTATGATTAACCAATATGATTGCGTTGTGTTTTGTAAACAGAAGCAAAACTTCTGTAACACGAGCATGCTGTTGTTTACGCAATCATCGTACACATTGAGGACAATACACTATTCACGCGCTGATTACGTTTGCATATGAACAAAACTGTAGATATTTTAATATTCCATCTGTTGGTGGCGATTTGACCACATATTAATACTTCTGCAACGAACACCGCCCGTGCCTTTAATTATTATAACCAATGCCATGTACTGATATACATATACATATAGCTAACAAAATTAACGACATTATGGAGACTCTTGAAATAATCCGACCTTAGGGAGACATCTCGACAAAGCTATATATATTTTAATATTCCATCTGTTGGTGGCGATTTGATTACATATGAATAGTTCTGCAACGAACGCCGCCCGTGCCTTTAATTGTTATAACCAATACCATGTAATGATATACATATACCTAACAACATGAAACGACATTCGGGAGACTCTTGAAATAATCCGACCTTAGACAGACATCTCAATATATCATTTTCCATGCAACGTGCAGCTTCTGGGTATGGTGAGAGCATTTGGTATTAATAAAAAAACATCTTTTATTGCTCATATTAAAGATACGGGCGGTGTTTGCGGTGGGTATGCTATTAAAATATTCATCTCCGTCAAAAACCGCCATAAACAGAAATAGTAAAATATAGGCAGAAGTTGTTGTTATATCATACAGAAATATGGCATAAACAGTATGTTATTGTCAATTGTTTTCACTTTGTTGTGCAAACAAAAGGAAAAAACCGTTACGTTTCCTGACTTTTGTATAGATCCGGATATGGTAAGCATAAAGAGCGTTGTTTGTTACTATTTTTCTTATATGGAAATAATGAAGAGCGTTTATATAATGTTTGTGTGATTAACCAATATGATTGCGTTGTGTTTTGTAAACAGAAGCAAAACTTCTGTAACACGAGCATGCTGTTGTTTACGCAATCATCGTACACATTGAGGACAATACACTATTCATGCGCTGATTACGTTTGCATATGAACAAAACTGTACATGTGTTAATATTCCATCTGTTGGTGGCGATTTGACCACATATTAATATTTATGCAACGAACACCGCCCGTGCCTTTAATTATTATAACCAATGCCATGTACTCATATACATATACATATAGCTAACAAAATTAACGACATTAGGGAGACTCTTGAAATAATCCGACCTTAGGGAGACATCTCGACAAAGCTATATATATTTTAATTTTCCATCTGTTGGTGGCGATTTGATCACATATGAATAGTTCTGCAACGAATGCCGCCCGTGCCATTAATTATTATAACCAATACCATGTAATGATATACATATACCTAACAACATGAAACGACATTCGGGAGACTCTTGAAATAATCCGACCTTAAGCAGACATCTCAATATATCATTTTCCATGCAACGTGCAGCTTCTGGGTATGGTGAGAGCATTTGGTATTAATAAAAAAAACATCTTTTATTGCTCATATTAAAGATACGGGCGGTGTTGGCGGTGGGTATGCTATTAAAATATTCATCTCTGTCAAAAACCGCCATAAACAGAAATAGTAAAATATAGGCAGAAGTTGTTGTTATATCATACAGAAATATGGCATAAACAGTATGTTATTGTCAATTGTTTTCACTTTGTTGTGCAAACAAAAGGAAAAAAACCGTTACGTTTCCTGACTTTTGTATAGATCCGGATATGGTAAGCATAAAGAGCGTTGTTTGTTACTATTTTTCTTATATGGAAATAATGAAGAGCGTTTGTATAATGTTTGTGTGATTAACCAATATGATTGCGTTGTGTTTTGTAAACAGAAGCAAAACTTCTGTAACACGAGCATGCTGTTTACGCAATCATCGTACACATTGAGGACAATACACTATTCATGCGCTGATTACGTTTGCATATGAACAAAACTGTATATATTTTAATATTCCATCTGTTGGTGGCGATTTGACCACATATTAATATTTCTGCAACGAACACCGCCCGTGCCTTTAATTATTATAACCAATGCCATGTACTGATATACATATACATATAGCTAACAAAATTAACGACATTAGGTAGACTCTTGAAATAATCCGACCTTAGGGAGACATCTCGACACAGCTATATATATTTTAATATTCCATCTGTTGGTGGCGATTTGATCACATATGAATAGTTCTGCAACGAACGCCGCCCGTGCCTTTAACTATTATAACCAATACCATGTAATGATATACATATACCTAACAACATGAAACGACATTCGGGAGACTCTTGAAATAATCCGACCTTAGACAGACATCTCAATATATCATTTTCCATGCAACGTGCAGCTTCTGGGTATGGTGAGAGCATTTGGTATTAATAAAACAAACATCTTTTATTGCTCATATTAAAGATATGGGCTGTCTTTGGCGGTGGGTATGCTGTTAAAATATTCATCTCTTTCAAAAACAGCCATAAACAGAAATAGTAAAATATAGGCAGAATGTTTTGTTATATCATACATAAATATGGCATAAACAGTATGTTATTGTCAATTGTTTTCACTTTGTTGTGCAAACAAAAGGAAAAAACCGTTACGTTTCCTGACTTTTGTATAGATCCGGATATGGTAAGCATAAAGAGCGTTCTTTGTTACTATTGTTCATATATGGAAATAATGAAGAGCGTTTATATAATGTTTGTGTGATTAACCAATATGATTGCGTTGTGTTATGTAAACAGAAGCAAAACTTCTGTAACACGAGCATGCTGTTGTTTACGCAATCATCGTACACATTGAGGACAATACACTATTCACGCGCTGATTACGTTTGCATATGAACAAAACTGTAGATATTTTAATATTCCATCTGTTGGTGGCGATTTGACCACATATTAATACTTCTGCAACGAACACCGCCCGTGCCTTTAATTATTATAACCAATGCCATGCATGTACTGATATACATATAGCTAACAAAATTAACGACATTATGGAGACTCTTGAAATAATCCGACCTTAGGGAGACATCTCGACAAAGCTATATATATTTTAATATTCCATCTGTTGGTGGCGATTTGATTACATATGAATAGTTCTGCAACGAACGCCGCCCGTGCCTTTAATTATTATAACCAATACCATCTAATGATATACATATACCTAACAACATGAAACGACATTCGGGAGACTCTTGAAATAATCCGACCTTAGACAGACATCTCAATATATCATTTTCCATGCAACGTGCAGCTTCTGGGTATGGTGAGAGCATTTGGTATTAATAAAAAACATCTTTTATTGCTCATATTATAGATACGGGCGATGTTGGCGGTGGGTATGCTGTTAAAATATTCATCTCCGTCAAAAACCGCCATAAACAGAAATAGTAAAATATAGGCAGAATTTGTTGTTTTTTATATCATACAGAAATATGGCATAAACAGTATGTTATTGTCAATTGTTTTCACTTTGTTGTGCAAACTAAAGGAAAAAACCGTTACGTTTCCTGACTTTTGTATAGATCCGGATATGGTAAGCATAAAGAGCGTTGTTTGTTACTATTTTTCTTATATGGAAGTAATGAAGAGCGTTTATATAATGTTTGTGTGATTAACCAATATGATTGCGTTGTGTTATGTAAACAGAAGCAAAACTTCGGTAACACGAGCATGCTGTTGTTTACGCAATCATCGTACACATTGAGGACAATACACTATTCGTGCGCTGATTACGTTTGCATATGAACAAAACTGTACATATTTTAATATTCCATCTGTTGGTGGCGATTTGACCACATATTAATATTTCTGCAACGAACACCGCCCGTGCCTTTAATTATTATAACCAATGCCATGTACTGATATACATATACATATAGCTAACAACATTAACGACATTAGGGAGACTCTTGAAATAATCCGACCTTAGGGAGACATCTCAACAAAGCTATATATATTTTAATATTCCATCTGTTGGTGGCGATTTGATCACATATGAATAGTTCTGCAACGAACGCCGCCCGTGCCTTTAACTATTATAACCAATACCATGTAATGATATACATATACCTAACAACATGAAACGACATTCGGGAGACTCTTGAAATAATCCGACCTTAGGCAAACATCTCAATATATCATTTTCCATGCAACGTGCAGCTTCTGGGTATGGTGAGAGCATTTGGTATTAATAAAACAAACATCTTTTATTGCTCATATTAAAGATATGGGCTGTCTTTGGCGGTGGGTATGCTGTTAAAATATTCATCTCCTTCAAAAACAGCCATAAACAGAAATAGTAAAATATAGGCAGAATGTTTTGTTATATCATACAGAAATATGGCATAAACAGTATGTTATTGTCAATTGTTTTCACTTTGTTGTGCAAACAAAAGGAAAAAACCGTTACGTTTCCTTACTATTGTATAGATCCGGATATGGTAAGCATAAAGAGCGTTGTTTGTTACTATTTTTCTTATATGGAAATAATGAAGAGCGTTTATATAATGTTTGTGTGATTAACCAATATGATTGCGTTGTGTTATGTAAACAGAAGCAAAACTTCTGTAACACGAGCATGCTGTTGTTTACGCAATCATCGTACACATTGAGGACAATACACTATTCGTGCGCTGATTACGTTTGCATATGAACAAAACTGTACATATTTTAATATTCCATCTGTTGGTGGCGATTTGACCACATATCAATATTTCTGCAACGAACACGGCCCGTGCCTTTAATTATTATAACCAATTCCATGTACTGATATACATATACATATAGCTAACAAAATTAACGACATTAGGGAGACTCTTGAAATAATCCGACCTTAGGGAGACATCTCGACACAGCTATATATATTTTAATATTCCATCTGTTGGTGGCGATTTGATCACATATGAATAGTTCTGCAACGAACGCCGCCCGTGCCTTTAATTATTATAACCAATACCATGTAATGATATACATATACCTAACAACATGAAAAGACATTCGGGAGACTCTTGAAATAATCCGACCTTAGGCAAACATCTCAATATATCATTTTCCATGCAACGTGCAGCTTCTGGGTATGGTGAGAGCATTAGGTATTAATAAAAAAACATCTTTTATTGCTCATATTAAAGATACGGGCTGTCTTTGGCGGTGGGTATGCTGTTAAAATATTCAGCTCCGTCAAAAACCGCCATAAACAGAAATAGTAAAATATAGGCAGAATTTGTTGTTATATCATACAGAAATATGGCATAAACAGTACGTTACGTTTCCTGACTTTTGTATAGATCCGGATATGGTAAGCATAAAGAGCATATATTGAGATGTCTGTCTAAGGTCGGATTATTTCAAGAGTCTCCCGAATGTCGTTTCATGTTGTTAGGAATATGTATATCATTACATGGTATTGGTTATAATAATTAAAGGCACGGGCGGCATTCGTTGCAGAACTATTCATATGTGATCAAATCGCCACCAACAGATGGAATATTAAAATATATATAGCTTTGTCGAGATGTCTCCCTAAGGTCGGATTATTTCAAGAGTCTCCCTAATGTCGTTAATTTTGTTAGCTATATGTATATGTATATCAGGACATGGCATGGGTTATAATAATTAAAGGCACGGGCGGTGTTCGTTGCAGAAATATTAATATGTGGTCAAATCGCCACCAACAGATGGAATATTAAAATATATATAGCTTTGTCGAGATGTCTCCCTAAGGTCGGATTATTTCAAGAGTCTACCTAATGTCGTTAATTTTGTTAGCTATATGTATATGTATATCAGTACATGGCATTGGTTATAATAATTAAAGGCACGGGCGGTGTTCGTTGCAGAAATATTAATATGTGGTCAAATCGCCACCAACAGATGGAATATTAAAATATATACAGTTTTGTTCATATGCAAACATAATCAGCGCATGAATAGTGTATTGTCCTCAATGTGTACGATGATTGCGTAAACAGCATGCTCGTGTTACAGAAGTTTTGCTTCTGTTTACATAACACAACGCAATCATATTGGTTAATCACACAAACATTATATAAACGCTCTTCATTATTTCCATATAAGAAAAATAGTAACAAACAACGCTCTTTATGCTTACCATATCCGGATCTATACAAAAGTCAGGAAACGTAACGGTTTTTTCCTTTTGTTTGCACAACAAAGTGAAAACAATTGACATTAACATACTGTTTATGCCATATTTCTGTATGATATAACAACAAATTCTGCCTATATTTTACTATTTCTGTTTATGGCGGTTTTTGACGGAGATGAATATTTTAACAGCATACCCACCGCCAACACCGCCCGTATCTATAATATGAGCAATAAAAGATGTTTTTTATTAATACCAAATGCTCTCACCATACCCAGAAGCTGCACGTTGCATGGAAAATGATATATTGAGATGTCTGTCTAAGGTCGGATTATTTCAAGAGTCTCCCGAATGTCGTTTCATGTTGTTAGGTATATGTATATCATTACATGGTATTGGTTATAATAATTAAAGGCACGGGCGGCATTCGTTGCAGAACTATTCACATGTGATCAAATCGCCACCAACAGATGGAATATTAAAATATATATAGCTTTGTCGAGATGTCTCCCTAAGGTCGGATTATTTCAAGAGTCTCCCTAATGTCGTTAATTTTGTTAGCTATATGTATATGTATATCAGTACATGGCATTGGTTATAATAATTAAAGGCACGGGCGGTGTTCGTTCAGAAGTATTAATATGTGGTC